>JABUQX010108557.1:20000-22500 GCA_015478945.1 Trachelipus rathkii | reverse complement strand
ATATATATATATATATATATATATATATATATATATATATATATATATATATATATATATATATTATATAAATATATATATTTTTTTTTAAGATCGCTGCCACTACGGGCTGGGCCCTTCGAGGGCGAAAATAAAACACAAAAACCAATCCCCAGCGCCCACGCAAAGTTCTCATAAGATGCAGACGTGGGCTTTAAAGAGAGAAGATTAAATACAACTAGAAAAACAGAAGAAGGCAAGGAGTTCCACAGAACAGAAGTAGCTGGAAAGAAAGAGGAACCACAACGAACAAGTCTGGGGTTCTCAATACTCACGCAATATTCATGCGAGAGCAAGGAACCCGCTATTATAAAACGTACAGTGAGAATTGAGAGGTCAACTCCCCCGAGCATCTGCCGCCGTAGTACCTATAGAAAGGGATAGAGCGCCAATGTTACGTCGCAGAGATAGAAGAGAGTTTGAAAGTAGGGAACAGTTCATTAGTCTTTTAGCTTAGACTCAACCCTATTCAAAAGGAGGGTGAGGACGGAGCCCCCTTAAATAGGATCATTTTACATTATTACATAAGGAATATGTCTTTAGAGAATTGATAATCTGTAGAGGAAAAATTCCAAAACTGAACAGAACTCCCAGCTTCTTTGAGGCCACCTTAGCAACCATAGAAATATGAGGTTTCCAAGACAATTTGTTGTTTATGTTAAGACCAAGAATGTTTATGTTATTCACAGGAGAGACGTTAGAGCCGTCGAAAAATAGGAAATGTCGGAGGTGTTTTTGAGAGTGAGATGAGAAGTTGAGTTTTAAAGAGTTGAATTTTACAAGGTTGCGGTGACCCCACCGGGAAATCCCATCCAGATCGGCAAGAATAGAATCGGAAAGCTGAAGACGAGAGGCAACTCTAGATGCAAAAGTGGGAGAGATTTGAAATGAGTAGAAGAATGGAGAGTTGAGTCATCGGCATAAGAGTGAACAGAGTTAGAAGTGCAGCTGAGGAGATCGTTGATGAAAAGTAGGAATAAAGTTGGAGATGGAATAGAACCTTGAAGAACGAGTCACAGCTGGCCATGAATGGAGCAAGTGTGACGCTCCATCACCGCGCTGATATGGGAGCGATCAGAGAGAAAACTAGACAAGAGTAAGCAAAGAGAAGGAGGAAATCAAAAGGAGGGGAGCTTGGAGAGCAGGACGTGCCAAACCCGGGCCACATCTTGATATGTCAAGCGCCACCACGCAAGACTCCCATGATCCCTAAGGGTAGAAGACCATAAATCAGTTAAGCTTAGATAGTATGTCAACAGTTAATTTCTGAACGACGAAAGCTATAATGGTGATCTGAAAGAAGGGAATGAGACTCCAGATGATCCAGGAAATGAGAGTTAAGAAAAGTTTCAAAGATTTTAGATAGAATACAGGTGAGAGCTATAGGGCGATAGTTAGAAGGATCAGAACGGCTACCTTTTTTCGGGATCGGTTGGACATATGCGCTCTTCCAGCATTGAGGAAAAGTATTAGCATTAAGACATAGAGAGTAGAGCGAACGTGAGACAGTGTCAGTTCGGAAGCACACCCCCTGAAATACAGAGAACCATCTGCAATTCATCAGCTTCTGATTATAGAACCCAGGATCCCATGCACACGATCATGTGTAATTACAGGTAAAGACATGGAAACCTGAGAGGGAGAAGGAGTTGGAGGAGGTATGCCAGAACTTGTCCATAGTAATTAGATAAGTATGAGGCCGAAGAGACTGCCCTGTCAGAAGCAGAGTTAGCACAGAACCGTCAGAGTGAATAAGGGGAGGAAAGAGATTTACTAAAGTTGTTAGAGATGTTTTTGGCAAGAGGCCAAAAATATTTGTATCAGTAGGAGAACCAAGCAGGTTGTCGTACTTTTCTTTTAGTAAAAGTACGCTTAGCCTGACGAATAATATCCCCAACGATTCCTGACTGGAATGAAAATAGTAAGAGTGATAGGAGAACGAGAGTTTTTCCGTGCCCGATACGCAAATGCTCCTCTCCTGAATGGCACGAGAACAAGCTCCATCAAACCATGATTTGTGGAGAGCGATTTATTTAGATGGTTCGAAACTGTCATCCCATCAGTGATTCGCCCCAATTAGCGGCGACCGAAGAATCCCCAGAGTCAAAGCAGGATTCATTCCAAGAGTAGTTTGCCAAAAACCTACGCAATGCCCCCCAATTAGCCCGATTACAGTGCCAGAAATTACAAGCGAGTATGGAGGAGCTGCTGGAGAAAAAGTAAGCAGAGCTATGATTGTGGTCAGAGTTACCAATAGGAGGAGAAATGGTGTATTTATAACAGAGAAGGAGTAGTGGTGGAACATAAGCTGCTGCATTCAAGAATTGGTTAGGATGATCTGGAATATGTGTAGGTTCCTTAATAAATAACTGTTCCAGATCGCTGAGAATGCTGAATGTTTTGTCCTCCCTCTCCACATGCATCAGTGTGAGAGGAGCCCCAACCACTCAGTGTGGTGTAA
>JABUQX010108557.1:7500-10000 GCA_015478945.1 Trachelipus rathkii | reverse complement strand
TCAAACCCTAAGAATCAATATTCCTCATCACTTCAACGCCGAAACAAGTCTCGTCGTCGACAGAAGAAATACAGAAAAAGACCTCCCCAAGAAAAAAGAGATAAGTTCCCAAGTATTTCAAAGGAACAGTAATAACTTCAATCTTTTTTAAATAAAAAAAAAAAAATAATGTATCAACAAAATTTAAGTAATTATACACAAAAATTTAATAAATAAAACTTTAGTAATTTTAATATTAAACATATCTTTAATAATTAAAACATAATTAATTTTAATATTAAATATATCTTTTAATAGAAGGGTTGGTTGTTTGTTTGTGTGTACAGGGAGAGAAGTATTAGATAGCTAATACTTCTATACGTTCTTTATTTTGCATTCGTGCGTGTCGGAAAGGAACAGTATATATATATGTATATATATATATATATATATATATATATTATATATATATACTTATAGTACACATATATATATATATATATATATGATATATATATATATATATATATATATACCCTAACATGCACACGCACGCATATATTGTACAGAATTAGATTTGGTATAATTTTCTAAAGGTGGAGTGAAGAAACGCTACACACAAATTCCTCTTCAGTTTGCAGCATACACTAATATACAGACAAGACTTCCCGTTCAATTGCCGCCACTCTGTCTCGAGAAAGCGAGGGCCAACGGCAGGAAAAAGAAAAAAAAAATCTTTCCCGACGCACTGCAACGAGAAGGTAGCATTTTTTCTTTTTGAATATTCAGATACTTAAAGGCGAGTGCTTATTAAAATTATTTTGTTTTAAAATTTAAATTTAACAAAACATCAAACTTAAATTACTTAAACATACATTGTTGATTAATATTTTTTAATGGTTTCATTTTATTTTAAATATATAAATAAATAAGTATATTTAATATATATATATATATATATATATATATATATATATATATATATATATATATATATATATATATATATATATATATATATATATATATATATATATATATATATATATATATATATATATATATATATACATAAACATATTATATATATATATATATATATATATATATATATATATATATTGCACATATTCATCATACAAAAACAAGAGCGAAAGGAGAGACGTGCCGTTTTGACCAAATTGTTATTGCATTCACATAGTCAAGGTCAAATGACTTCTCGTTCGCCAAGAAACATTTTCGAAACAGAAAAGGAGTAGAAGGAATTTATTCTCTTTATTTTTTAGATTTTCTTTATCGCAAATGAGAATTGATTGGAAAAGTTATTGTAATACGTAATTAATTGATTGCAGAAAAGAGACTGCTTTTGCCTAATTATCATTTTAATTAATTTTTATTCTTTTTTAATTAATAAAAATAATTAACACAAACAACCAGTCAATTCCACATTTGAGTTACTAATATTTCTGAAATTTACTTTGATTTAAAATAATACAAATAAAATATATATATATATATATATATATATATATATATATATATATATATATATATATATATATATATATATATATATATATATATATATATATGTGTGTGTCTAGGGACGCACATGTGTACTTGCACGTGTACACTCCATCTAGGTATTCGATATACATCAGACGTATACAGTATTGAAGGTTGCATGCATATGAGCATTGGGAACGTTTTAATCACAGCTGGTTTTTATTTACAAGAGAATAACCTTGAGAGAGTAGGATAAGAATTTTTCAATCTCCCTTTCTTCTTCTCTTCGTAAATAAAGAAAAATTGTTTTAAAAGGAATATCGCTTAATAGTTATCGTTATAATTTTTATTATAAACGTAATTTGATTTGAATTTTAATAATAAACAATCATTATTATATCAAGTAGAATCTGAGCACTTTTTTCATTTTAATTGAAGCGGAATATTTATCATTTTAATTAAGATAATTAAATAAATATATTTGGGGCATTTCAATTGAAATTGATGTTCATATAATTTTGCCCATATAATTCTTGATAGACTTTGCATCTCATCAATCTTTATTCCCGATTAAACCATTTTTCTCATTTTTTAACTATCAACAACTCCACTAACCATACTTACCCACCTTATTTTCACTTTTTACTAACGAATCGTTAGGATGGACGAATTGCAGGTCGAGTTGTGTAGTCCCTTAGCTCCAGAGGTGATGGAGAAGGGTAAAACAGACCTGATGGGTAGTACCACAACAGTAGTGGGTGAACCTGCCCTACAAAAAGGGGAAATTATCTCGTCACACCCTAAGAGAGGGGGCGCTGATACAATAATCCCGCTTGAAGGAGAAGCTATCTCTACACCGCCCGAAGGAGGGGGAGGAGATACGTTTGTCCGAACTGAAGAGGAAAAAGTGAAAGAGAAGGGAAAAGTAAACAAGGAGACGAAAGATGACATAAAAAATGAGGAAGGAGCGGTGCAGGGGAAGGAGAGAGAGAAAGAAGAAGGAGGAAAAGAGGAC
>JABUQX010108557.1:0-2500 GCA_015478945.1 Trachelipus rathkii | reverse complement strand
AATGGTTCCAACCACCACTCCCGAAAAGCAAATTTGCCAAAGAAAGAGGTAGAACAACGAGAGAAGACAAAACCACAGTGTCCTATTGAGTCAAAATTTTAGTGGATTAGGGAAATATTTTGCAACCTATTGTTCCATTTGCACGTGAAATAGTTTGGATTAGGAAATTTGTTTTTGATTAGGTTCTATAGGTCCTGTAAACGCTTTTCTTTACTCTAGTATATAAATCTGGTTGGGTTTTTTGCCAAAACTTTGTCTCAAAATCCGCATCTGAGTTGGGGCTTTATAGCCGAGGATGGTGTGCTTGAACGCAAGCAGAACACTACGTGACAATGAGAGCAATGGAGGATGGAAGGGAAAGAATCATAAATACCCGCCGGAAGACATGGGAAATGGGAATAAATGGTCGCAAGCACCTATCCGTAGAGTAAATTGCCAAGAAAGATACAAAACAACGAGGAGAGGGTAATAACAGTGTCCTATTAGAATTACTTAGTTTGGATTACGGAGATAGGCTATAAGTTGATTGATTTTTAGTAGTTAGAAACGTGAAACACATTTCTTTCAACAAATTCTCTTGAGATAAGGATGGAGATGATCCGGTCCTATAATTAGTAGAGTGGAGAGAGAAGATGTGCAACACAGTCTTAAGTTTTAAGTTGATTATCTGTGAGAAGTAGTCAAGCATTTCTAAAAGGTATTTCTTTTTCTTTCGATAGGAATTAAGATATCTAAAGATGCTCCTCCGTCGAGAACTAAGATATAAATAAGAAAATGCATGACCTACTCATCAGTTTATCGCTGTATTTTGCTTTATTCTGGAAATCCGCTGTAGTGTTCAACCAACGATTAGTTCTTTCTAGCTATTTATATAGAAATCAAATCAAAATTGGGTTTGACAGGGAAGATAATCGTATTGGGTTGGAGGATAGTCCAGTAAATATTCTAACATATAGTTTTGCTCATATAGTTTTTGTTCTTATTTTGCTTTAAATATGATTTTAAGGATGTACTTTCGACAATCAATCATGTTAGAAAATTTTAACAGTTGGGTTGGAGGATAGTCCAGTAAATAATCTAGCATATAGTTTGTTCATGTAGTTTTGTTCTTATTTTGCTTTAAATATGATTTTAAGGATGTACTTTCGACAATCAATCATGTTAGAAAATTTTAACAGTTGGGTTGGAGGATAGTCCAGTAGATAATCTAGTACATAACTTTTGACATTTTTGTTCATATGCTTGTTTTAAATATAATTTTAAAAACGTACTATCGATAAAGGACTATGTTGGGTCAGAATGAAAAGTTTCTTTTTTAGGCTATGAGCAAATACGAAGGGGATGTGATCTCTAGTATCCTAAGCCTCAGGAGCCTATGTAGGAAGTAAGAGTTAAGAGGTGAGACAGCCCAACATAGAAAAGGCTGAAAGTTCTTTTCCTTGTTGATAATAGGCCTAGATAAAGAGTTGGGGATCTCTAATAATATGAGCCTAGCTATCGACGTAGTTGGATGTTGCCGGGGAACAATATCCACGAAAAATAGATGAAAAGAACCAAAGCTAGGAATAGAGTTACGTTTGTATGATATAGACTTTAAGTTATTTTTTTTTAAAAAATCGCTTTGTATTCAAATTGCTGCTAACTTTTAAGATAACCGCCAGTATAATACTCAAATTATTTCATAAAATATGAGCTTGAGTAATCATAGCGTTCTGTACGACAGATAGTAGGAGAACGTTTTACATAATTAAATAAGCGGTTTTATGTACAAATAAGATACTTGGTTAGCGTAAGGATATTTTTTTTTAGTCTATAGATCAACTAACTTCGGTTTTTGAGTTGAAATTTTATACATTTAACATCGCATTTGCGTAATTTACGTAAACATTTCATGAAACATTTGGTTTCAAATGGTAAAAAATTAAAATTTTTTTTTGCCAATTATGTTTCATTATTTTTATCAATTTACTACCGACAGGTTTCATCCGAAGGGTGGGCCCCAGTTTTCCCAATTTTCATTGTGGAAATTTAATTCAAAAAGAAAAGATTTTCTTTTAAAAGAAAGATAAAAATAATAGAAACAGCAAGAAAATGTCACCTGATCTTGCTATTAATTTTAACACTTTGTTTTAACGCTTAGCATGTTTTAATATTTTGGTTTTAACGCTTTGCTAATAGGAAGATGATAGTTTGGTTAATATAGCAGTTACTAACATTTCTTCCATTACTATTTTTGTTTTATTTTAACGTTCGATACTAACAGTTGTTTTAAACAGTAGTGTTGTTAAATAATAAAAGTATACTAACATTTCTTATAGATTTCTATCAGTGTGAAGCATAATCATACTAATAGCTTTTGATACTAATACTAAAAGGGATGTTTTGAAATGTTAATAATTAGGTACTGACGAGTATTTAGAATTGTGAGGGTCGAACACATAGAGGTATCCAAAAAAGGGTTTGCAAATAACTCAGGTTCTACCAGTATTGTAGTATTGTC
>JABUQX010108556.1:25000-26610 GCA_015478945.1 Trachelipus rathkii | reverse complement strand
AGAAAATAAACATTTATCGAAGTATCCAAATTTCGACACCGCGATGCGACCAGTGTTACATTTAAATGAGATTCCCATTCCAAAATAAAAGAGTATGCCAGCTCAAGAATTAGATGAAGATGTTCATGAAAATATTGTTGTATACTCTGAGGAGTCAGACACCGATTTTGATCCCAGCGCATTTAAAAGTCAAAACGATTGGTAAAAGTTTAGCTAGGCCGAGTTGAATGATCTTGTAAGGAATCTAAATTGCGTATAATAGGATGCGGAAATTTTAAATTCAAGACTTAAAGAGAAAACGTGCTTACTTTAAACTCATATATTTAATTTTACAGAAAAAGAGAAAAAGAACTTAAATATGCTGCGACATACCTGGTTTGATAAAGGAGAGGGAGTTGAGTCTTACTATATAAATGATTGGGGCTTGTTTTTAGACAGTTCGAAAAGATCTTATGTGCATGTTGTAGCAAAATAGCAATCTACACGGCTCAATACCGATTGGGCACTGAACGAGTTTAAAAGAAAAAGGTTTTAAATCTTATCAAATATAGGGAGTACGAGAGGATCATATGTAATAATCTAAAAATGGTTAATTTTCTGCTAGGACAACAAGGAGGGCATACTAAATATCACTGCTTTCTTTGCTAATGGAGCAACAGAACTAAGGCAGAACATTATTCCAAACAAATCTGGCCAGTGCGAACATCACTTACTATGGGAGAAAAAATATCATTAATTCGCCTTTCCTCCTCTGCATATCAAACTACGTCTCATTAGACAATATGTAAAAGCTTTAGATACGAGCGCCGAGTGTTTTAAATACGTAATTTCAAAATTACAAAGTTGAAAAAATCAAGTGGAGAATTTTCGATGGCCCAAAATAAAAGCATTATTTAAAGACAGCAATTTTCCTAATGTCATGAATAAATGCGAAAAAAATGTCTGGTTCTCATTCGTGGACTTGGTAGAATACTTTTTAGGCAATTATAAAGCTGGCAACTACGAAGAAATCGTAAGAAAACTTTTAAAAGACTACAAAGAGTTACCTTGCATTATGAGCATAGAAATGTATTTTTTAAATAGCCATCTTAACCAATTTCCAGATAATTTAGGTGATGTAAGTGACGAGCAAGGGGAGAGATAATAATATATAGTTGTGGAGGAACGGTAACAATTAAGTGCCCTGGGATTTCCACATGATGGCTGATTACTGTGCTGGTGCTTGAAAAAGAGACCTGCCAACAACAAGCAAATACACTATAAAGTCCTAGAAAAATTTTGTGCGGTGCGAAAGTTTCATGTTTTTTTTTCTGTCGTTATAATTTAATTATACTGTAATTTTTTTGAACTGTTTGTATTCATGAAACTTAAAAAAAAATTCATAACGCATGACTTCCTCTCTTTGTCCTAATTTGAAAAATCTTGATAATGACCAATATGTTGTTGACAAGAATCGGGACATGATAGAGCCAAACCGAGTTGAAATTCGCATTCAGCGTACTCCCAAATTTGATAGAATCGTGTGTCAGATATCATTTAATAAAATACGTATTTCTGAATGTTATGTAAGCAGACTTTCCATAAATGTAAGTGCTTAACAAGAATATAAA
>JABUQX010108556.1:0-20000 GCA_015478945.1 Trachelipus rathkii | reverse complement strand
AACCCATTAATGCACAGCACACCCTATGACCAAAATAGCAACCTTAATAATGCATATAACAATCTATACCATAATAGAAACCCCCTTAAAATGTATAGCAACCTATTGGCAGTGTGTTGTACATTATTATAGTTCTTATTATGGCATAGTGTGCTGTACATTAAGGTCGCTATTATAGAGGTATAGGCGCTGTACATGTAATAGCACACTATATACCATAAAAGCTGACCAACCTTAATGTTCAGCACACCCTTATTCAGGTTGCTATACATTATTAACGTTACAATTATGATATACTGTGTGCTGTGCATTTTTAAGGTTGCTATTATGGTATAGGGTGTGCTGTACAAGTACAGCAGAATATATATAATAATGCCAACCTTAATAACGTACAGCACACACTATATAAATAATTGCAACTTAATAACGTATTATCACACCCTATACTCAGAATAATGAATCCAGATATAATACTTATGTTCATAACATAAACCCAGTTTGATGTTCAGCACACCCTTATAGTCCTATACCATAATTGTAACCATAATAATGTACAGCCCACCCTTATTAAGGTTGCTGTACATTATTAAGGTTGTTAATATGGTATAGGGTGTGCACTGTGCAGTGCATTATAAAGGTTGCTATTATAGTATAGGGTATGCTGTGCATTATCAAGGCTGATATTATGGTATATTGAGTGTTGTATATTTACATTACTAAGATCGTTATTATGCTATTACGATATAGGGTGTGCTGTACATTTAGACCACGGTAGCAAACTTAATAATATACAACAAACTTAATAAGGGTGTACTTTACATTATTAAGGTTTCTATTATGGCATAGGGTGTGATGTACATTATTAATTTGGTTATTATAGTATAGGGTGTGCTGTACATTTCTACAACCTAATTTGCTCTACATATACAGCAAGCCCTATACCATAATAGCAAACTTAATAATGTACAACAACCTTAATAAGGGTATGGTGTACATTTTTTACATTTCTATTATGATAGAGTGTGCTGTACATTATTAAGGTTGCTCTTATGGCATAGGGTGTGCTGTACACTATTAATGTCGCTATTATGGTATAGGGTGTGCTGTACATGTACATCACACTATGGTGTGCTGTATTTCTATAGCACACCCTGTACCATAATAGCCACATTAATAATGTACAGCACGCTCTATACCATAATAGCAACCTTAATAACGCACAGCACACCTGATACCCCAATAGAATCTTTAATAATGTGCAGCAACCTTAACAAAGGTGTGCTGTACATTATTAAGGTTGCTATTATGGTATAAGGTGTGCTGTACATTATTTAGGTCGCTATTATGGTATAGGGTGTGCTTTACATTTACATCACAATAAGGTATTCTGTACATTTACAGCACACATATCCCATAATAGCCACCTTTATAATGTGCAGCACACCTTATACCATAATAGCAATCTTAATAATGCACAGCAAGCCCTATGCCATAATACCAACCTTAATAATCTACAGCAACGTTAATAAGGGTATGCTGTACATTATTGAGGTTGCTATTATGGTATAGGGTGTGCTGTTCATTATTAAGATCGCTATTATGGTATAGGATGTGCTGTTCATGTACTGTACAAAATGTACAGCACACCTTTATTAAGGTTGCTATTATGGTATAGGGGTGAGCTGTGCATTATTAATGTTGCTATTATGGTATAGTGAGCTGTGCATGTACAGCATACCCTATACAATAATGGCGACATTAATAATGTACCGCACACCCTATACCAAAATAGCAACCTTAGTAATGTGGAGCAAACCCTATACCATAATAGCAACCTTAATAATGCTTAGCACACCCTATACCATAATAGCAATCTTAATAATGTACATCAACATAAAGAAGGGTGTACTGTACATTATTAAGGTTGCTATTAAGGTATAGGGTGTGCTGTACGTTATTAAGGTTGCTATTATATTATTGGGTGTACTGTACATTATTAAGGTTATTATTATTATTATTATTATTATTATTATTATTAATTATCTATTTATTATTATTTTATTATTTTATTATTATTATTATTTTATATATTATTATTCATTATTCATTATTATATTATTATTATTATTATTATATTATAATTATTATTATTATTATTATTATTATTATTATTATTATTATTATTATTATTATTATTATTATTATTATTATTATTATTATTATTATTATTATTATTTATTATTTTATATTATTATTATTATTATTGATTATTATATTATTATTATTTATTATTGTTATTATTCTTATTATTATGTTATTGTTATTGTTATTATTAATTTTATTACATTTTATTAGTATGAATGTTAATTTATAATATTCTTATTATATTATTATTATTATATTATTATATTATTATTATTATTATTTATTATTATTCATTATTATTTTATTATTATTATCTATTATTTTATTATTATTTCATATAATAATAATATTATTATTATTATTATTATTATTATTAATTATTATATTATTATTATTATTATTATTATTATGTATTTTATTATTATTATTATTATATTATTATTATTATTATTATTATTATTATAATTTTTATTATAATCACGGCGTTTACATAATTTCCATCTTTTATTTAATTGACAATTTTGATTTTAACAATGTTAATGTAAATATCATTATCATTATTTTTTTTATTATTAATATTATTATCAAAAAGAGAGGTTGTTCAACTCTATAACTTATGAAGCTTGATAACTTGAAATCATGGAACTAACATAGTACGTGTAGCCATATTCAACTGTTATTTAAAAAAGAAAAAGAAATCATTTCAACATTAATTTCTATTATTCATTATTCATTTATTCAGATTTTTAAATCATATTTAGTCATATTAATATTTTTCGAGTTTTCAATTCTTATGTAAAATTGATTTATTCTGTCCTTATGGACAGACAGCTAAGGAATTGTTTAGTAGCTAGACTGATTGTTTATAAATATTATTATTATATCTCTAGTTTTCATTTCTTTTTCATACAAATGTTGTCCTATGTTAGACTTTTAAAAATCTGTTCTGCATGTTTTAATGTAACCTTAAAGATATTCAAACTAATTATTTTTGCTGCCATTATAATCTATGTACAATTTTGGTTTTGTCTTTATTACTTTTTTTTTTAAGGCCTGTAGTGTTACCTACTAAGAAATACTTCTGTAACAGTTATACCAGTCATATTTAAAGGCATTGTTTCATTTACCCACCAAATGAAATTAAGAATATATATATATATATATATATATATATATAGTATATAATATATATATATAATTATATATATATATATTTATTATATATATATATAATATATATATATCATATTTAATATATATTATATATTATATTAATATATATATATATATATTATAATATATTATATTATATATATAAATTATATATTATATATATATATAGTATATATCATATTGTAATATATATATATAATAATATATATATATATATATATATATGATATATTATATTATATATATATTATATTATATATATATAATTAGTTATATTATTATATTTATATTATATATATATACTTTATATGCATTACTTTATATACATATATATATACATATACTTTTATACACATATAAATATATGTATATATTTATATATATATAATATATATATATATATATTATATAATATATATATATATATATATATATATTATATTATATAATTTTATATATATATTATACTATATATATATATATAGGATACATACTATATTTATAATTATATATATTAATATTATATATAGATATATATATAGATAATATATATATATATTATATATATTTATATTATTATATAATATATATTTAAGAGGGCGAGAGTATTCTCTGCATAATGTATTAAACCTCCATTTAATATATAGTCTATACAATTATTCATATGAATAATTAAAACATCTTGTGTTAGAATAAATAAAATTAATGATAAAATAGAAATATTTTAATGTTTTTTAATTACTGAATTAATATTAATAAAAATCATATACTAATTAAATATTGTATGTGGCCTGTGTATGCTTGCGTGCTTATTGTTTCTATATGTTGTGTGTTGTGTGTGGGTGTGGTGTGTTGTGTGTGTGTGTGTGCTGTGTGTGTGTGTGTGTAGTGGTGTGTGGTGTGTGTGTGTCTGTTGGTTGTCAATTGTTTGAGACCCTTAGTTCAAAAGCAATTATTTACAAAAGTAAAGTTGTCAAATGACCAAAATTAGGTTACTAATATGGAGCACTGCAAGAAACTAAAAAAATCTGGAAAGGTCAAGAAGCACACAACACTCTAGCCATTATTATTATTATTATTATTATTATTATTATTATTATTATTAATTTATTATTGAATTTATTATTATTATTATTATTATTTTTATATTATTTATTATTATATTATTTTATTATTATTAAAAAACTACCTATTTAACGTGCTTTATCCCCTATGCAGGGGGTAACACGGGGGACCACAGGAAATCGAACTTTAAGCCGGCTATCCCAAACCAGCGCACCAACGTGTTCGCAGTCAAGTTTTAATTCTTTGCCCCCAGGTAGATAAAACCCAACTGCTACGCGAGGATTTGAACCAGCGTCCTCTCGTATGAGAGGCGGTGACTCAATCTCCTGCGCCACGAGGCGTTCTATTATTATTATTATTATTATTATTATTAATTTTATTATTATTATTATTATTATTATTATTATTATTTTATATTATTAATTTTATTATTATTATTATTTATTATATTTCATTATTAATATACATATATTATAAAAATTATTATTATGATTTTTATTTTTATATATTATTATAGTTTTATATTTTTATTATTATTATTACACTAATATATAATAATGAACTTTCTTTTGTTATTATTATTTTTTATTCATATTCGGCAATTGTGAAGCTAAGATTATATTATTATTTTATTATATATTATTATTATTATTAATTATTATAATATTATATATATTTTATTATTATTAAGTATTATTATTATTATTATTCAGTATTCTCATTTGTACTATTTGTTTATATATATATATATATATATATATAATACTTTTGATCTTCATTTACGGATAGATATTATATATATATATATAATATTATATATAATATATATTATTTATATATATATATATATAATATATATTATTATATATATATATATATATTATATATATATTATAATAATATATATATATTATAATATAATTATTATATATATAATATATATATTATATATATATATATATATATATATAATATATATGAGAGTGTTTCTCAGTTTGATTAAATTTTTTAGTCTTTCCATTAAATTACAATACTTTATTTTTAAATTTAGCAAATAAAAATCAAATTGCAATTTGCATATACTCTGATTATAGCGTTTGAATCAGACGACATATTACTATATTTTACTCCATTCATTCTTTTTTTTCTTTCTCTTTAGTGAATAAATTATATGAAGTATCCTTAGAGATGCATTTCTTAGACATTTATTTGTGGTACGCATATGTAAATAGCATTGTTCAATATTCCCAAAGTATTTTATAGCATTATATTATGTCTGGTTGAAATAACTGTTGGATTTCGATACACAGCTGTGTTCGTGTTCAGCTGGATACAATAGTTTAATAAGTTTTGGATCGAAGTTCTTGGCGTGCATACCTCGGATATTAAAACATTGTGGTTAAACAGATGATCATGTCTAGAGATAATTTTAATCTAACTTCTCATTCGTAATATATATTATATACTATTAAATAACTTTCTAACTTCTTGTAAAATTCTCAGAAACAGACTTTACACAATTTTTATAAATTTACAAATCTCTCTTTACTCTCTCTCTCCTCTCTCTCTCTCTCTCTCTCTCTCATCTCTGCCTCTCTCTCTCCTCTCTTCTTCTCTTCTCTTCTCTCTCTCTCTCTCTCTCTCTCTGCTCTCTCTCATATGCATTTATTTGTCACGTTCTGTAATGATGCCTTATATATATATATATATATAATATATATATAAGATATATAATATATTATATATATATGTATATATATATATAATATATATATTATATATATAATATAATATATATTATATAGTATATATAGTTCGGTTTGGCTTACTGGGGTCATTTTCTTAAATTCCCTAGACAATTCTAAGGAGAACGTTCGATTGTGACGTAGAAGGAAATGTTTGATAGAAACAGCACGGACAAGAAACAAAATATAAAATACGTAAGGTTGACTTGAATAGTAAATATTTTAACATTATCCACCACTCACGAGTGGGGGGAGATAGGAGAGGAAGAATACCCTTCTAGGCATACATTAATTTTCTTTGTAATGCATTAGCACACGGAAAATTAATAGACAGTAACACCTTTATCAGGGCTGCGGTATTCGGAGTAGGAACCTTAAGGTTTTGAGTGGAGTCGTGAAGAGCAGAAATATTTTTATGAGTGGAGTCGGAGTCGGAGTTTGAGCCGGAGCAGGAGCGGAAAAGAAAGACGCTGCTCTTGCTCTGGCACATTACTATTTTTTGTAGGCAGTTACACAGCCCAACAAATTTTTTGACATATATGACAAATTTACTTCTTAAAAATTTTGTTGCGCTGAATCTCTCTTCTCTCCTCTCTCTCTCTCCTCTCTCTCTCTCTCTCTCTCCTCTCTCCCTTTTTTCCCTTTTTTTTCTATCTCTCTCTCTCTCTCTCTCTCTGACTTTGTCTATCACGTCCAGTTTTAGCTATTCACTGAAAATATTAAAAAGGGTAAATTATCAAATGCACAATTTTTTCTAAAGATATCATAAAGGAAAAAATCGTTGATATCTCTTTTTTATTACTTGTCCTATTAATACGAAATTTTCAAGAACACCACACACACACACACCACACACCACACACCACACACACACACACACACCACCACCACCACACAACACACACACCACACATTATATATTATATATATATATATATATATATATATATAATTATATAGTATATATAATATATATATATATATATATATATATATATATAATATATATTATAATATATTATATTATATATATAATAAAATATAATAATTATATTTAAATAATATATATATATATAATAGATAATATATATTATATTTATATTATTTATAGATATATATAATATATATATATATATTATATATATTATAATATATATAGTATATATAAATATAATTATATATTTAATATACTATATTTTATATATTATATATATATTTTTATATAATATTATATATATATATATACGTATATCTATACTTATATTATAAAAGAGATAAGAGGCGACTTCCTATGCTTGTGCTGCTCGTGCTAGCACTAGTTAACATTATAGAAACGATCGATTCTTACAAATATTCATAATGTGTTCGATAAAAATTCTCTTATTTTTGCAAAAATGAATGCCAAATATTAATAAATAATATAAAAGATTATGTAAAATTATTCTGAAACAAAAAGTGTAGAATCATCGCTTTTAATCACGCTTATTTTTCCATCCATAAAAAAGCGTAAACTCTAAACTATAAGCTTTAACCTATAAATTAAGACAGAGGAGAGACTACTTTGTTTATTTTAAAGTCTGTATTTTAAACGTATAATATATAATATACTATGATATATATATATATATATATACATATATATATATATATATATTAATATATATATATATATTATGATAAATATATCATTATATATATATATATTCAGTGGCGAAGCGTCAGTCATCTATTGATGCGGAAAATGACTGACCAGATGAGAAAAAAATAAATCAATCATTTTTCAAATTTCATTTTATTTTCATTTTATATTATATATATATAATTATATATATATACTTAATTATATATTTAATATATATACTTATATTATATATATAGATTATATAATATATATATTTATATATATATTATATATATATGAATAGTATATATATATATATATATATATATATATATATATATATATCGCGCTGAAAAGCGGATCAATTAAATGAATTGCCCATCAGGTCAATCTCTAAATTTGTCCGATCAATTGCGAGCACATTATCACTATTGATTATATAATGCTCAATCTTTTAGCCAATCAATGCTCAAAAAAATGTATCAGTAATATAACATACACTACTCATCTCTATGTTTGTCGCAGCATCCCTATTTGATCAGTTTGTTTCTCGTATTAAAAGCCTCGGAACTTTAAAATTTCGTTCAAACTTCGGAATTTTAGAAATATAAAAATAAATTTAAAACAAATTATAATCGTAAATTATTATAAATCAGTGAAAAAACAATGTAAATTAGTATTAAAAATTGTACCAACTAAACAACTTCTCTTCAATTTAAATTTAATAAAGTATGAAAAATATGAAAAAACACGAAATAATTTAAAATAAAAATCGAAATTTAAACGCAGGCACTCAGCAAACAGAGAATCACTAAACATCGTTCGTTCAATGAATCTGCAGTGCTGGTGCGTGTTTTTCTATTCATTTGTTTTACCTTCCAATAATAAGAATTTCAGGTAATGGCTTATTAGTATTATATAATCTATTTATAACGTTTTAGTATTTATTTGTATAAAATATATAATATTTCGTAACTGGAAAACAGTCAAATCAAATTATTATTATATTACGTAACTATAGGCTATAGGCTTCACAGTGTAAAGCCGTTTTCGTGTTTGCATTTGTGCTAAAAAATGCTTAAGTATTCTTCGCTAGATTGTGGTGGATGCACAAAAAAATTTTGCTAGTCTACATATTTGACCGAGAAACTGCAGATTTGTCAGGCAAACTGTAATGTACACATATAAGGATTAAGGATTCCCCCGATCTGGTGAAAACACATTATACTGTTCCAAGAATAAACCTGTCCTGGTGTTATTGAAGTCTCTAAAGGACGGCTGTTAAAATCCCATGCCAGAAACGATTGATTTGTTTTTTCAGATAGTGTGGATAGAGATTTGGACTTGATTATATTTCATACTTGTAGTATATCTCCTTTGATATCTAGTATAACTAATTAAAGAAGATCGATTGCTTAATATATATTTATCAATAAGTTTAAAGAATGATCTTTATTATAACTAATAAACTAATAGATTACACATATATTTTATTTGTAATGTACTTATCGCTATATAAATAATATATTTTATATTATTATAATAATTACTAATATGATATTATTACTATTATTTTACAAAATGAATGTTAGATTTAGAAAAGGATGGAGTCAACTAGCGATCCAATGTCATGTTTAATACTAAAAAATACATTATATATATCAACAGCTATCATTTGTTGAAATAATAATAAGTTAAACTATTTTGATTATAGTATATACTTCATAACATAGCCATAATAATTATACAATCAGTAAATAAATACTAATAAAAAAAAAATTTTAGATTTATTCATATCTTATATAATATATATTATTCATATAATATTGCAATTTAATTATAAAGTATATAATCCTTAGGTCTGAAAAGCGTATACTCTCATCCATCAATACCTATCCATTCTCTGCTTAGTAAATTACTCGAAAGACTAGATAAGTTATACCATAATATTGTGATTTTTTTTGTTAATTAAGCTCTGGAGTAAATGTTAATTTTCTTTATATTATTCCTTTTTTATAGGTGGTTTACGGGTGACGAAAGGACTAAGAGGTCTGAGGGGTGTGAGACTTTACGATTCCCCCCTACTGATCGGATAATACCACTCGTAGTAGTCCCGAGAATACCCGTAACTCTTAGTTTCAATTCTTTAGTGGTATATTATTTACCCTTGGGATATTTATTAGTATATAAAGATAAAAGTGATCCAGACTTATTTGAAGCATAACTTTGACTTTATCCCTCGAAGACACTATGATCATCCGTCAGTTATACTTCTTCAAAAAATTGAATCATAGTCATGCAGAAATATTCCAACATTTTTAATAACAATTATAAATTTTTGTCAAAAAGCTATAGTACTTTATAGTTTGTTGTGTGTTATCTGTGAATTTCATGATAAAGAAATGATCTTCTGCAATCTGTACTCTCAAATAAAAAGAATTTTGTATATTTTAGATTTTCCTGTAGCTATTATAAGTATTTTTATTATTGTATATATGGCACATATATTGGCTCCTTCAGGCAAGATAACTTGACACAATATATATATATTAATTAAATAATTATATATATATTATATTATATTATATATATAATAATATTAATATAATAATTAAATATAATTATTATATAATATGATATATTATAATATATATATATATAAATAATTATATATTAATTTATATATTAATATATTATTAATTATATATATTATAATAATTATTAATATTATCATAATATGACACATATTTACCTATCTACTACGATATATAAGCTCTACAAAATTTTAAGAATGAAAAATAATGAAAACAAAAAAAAAAAAATTTTCCCTTGAAAATAATAGATATTCCACCAAAAATAAATAAAATTTAATTTAAATACAGTATATGAACTTAATATTTAATTAAATATGAAATTTTAAAGTAAAATAAAAAAAAATAACGCTCCAGAAAAAATATTAATTTTTAAAATTGCTTGTTTTAATAAAAATGTTATTATAGCAGAATTATTATATTCTGCATTGACCAATTTATGCAATCATTTTTGAGATACAAGATACGAAGGAGCTATCTAGTTATTCTTATATACTTTACAGAGGGTACGGAAATAAGTCATAATATGAAGTTGTATATATACCCAAAAGTCGACATATCATTATTTATAATATATATTTATTAAATTTATATTATTAACTATAAAAAAATAAATATTATATATATTATAATATATATTATATTAATCCCAAGTGGGTATATTAATAACCTACAATAGTATATATATTTAAAATTATATATAATATAGAAATCAGTGAAAACTGTACCTCAGGGAGAATGCCTTCTCGGAAGGGTGAAAAAGAGGGGTACGTTAACCGGGTTTAACTACTGGACGTGATGCACGATAAATTTTTAGCTCTCCGCGAACGGCCACAACCGCCAATTCCTCTTATTAGGGTTGTCCTCTCTAATATTTACGTCGCTAAGTCTCTCATATTCCTCTTTCAACGCGTTAAAACCACAAGAGAACAATACAAAACACAACAACATTTTATCAAAAAAGTACTAAATATATATAGATAAAAATTTAAAAACATCTTATATTATATTATTTCTCCATAGCGATATATAGTTAGAAGCTTAATAATAATATAATAAAATAATTTATGTTAATAAATTTAAATATTTATTAGGTAACTTAATCTTTAGCTATACGTTAATCTACTGATTATATACTAAGAAATGGTAAAGAGTTTGGCTAATGAGAGAGTTTAGCGCTTATAAGTACTACATCAGTGACCTTAAATGTAGATTCTTCATATATATATATTAATTTAATATATAAATTTTAAATATATAGATAATATAAGTGGGTCTGGTCTCAGCTAAATTAAATTCTATCGCTCAGTTCCACTCTATTCCGCCCAATGCTCGGAACATACCTCATATTTATAAATATGTGGAATTCGCTCTGATTGCCCTCCCCGGATGAAATTAGTATTTGAACAAATAGTGTGGGAATGTGGCAAGTACATATATGGCCTAAATCATTCCGCCAATTCAAGAATTGGTCGGGTGGTAACCTTCAGCCCTATCTGCTATCCTAGAGACTACCTCGAGTCCGCTAAGTCTTGAATTTATTGTTTAGTTCCTCTAATCTTTAAATTTTAAAAGATACTCCCGTACTAGCTATTAGGCATTTGATTAGTCCTTAGAGTATACGTTACACAGAAGATTTTAATTTGGGCCCAAATAGAAAGATAAATTCCAGTTTAATTTTGGACCATTTTTTTGAAGTCATATTAATGCATACTTATTAATATATATATATATATTATATTTATATTATTAATATTAATTTATATATAATAACTTATTATATTTATAATATATAATATTATATATATTTATATTTAATATATTATAATATATTATATAATATATATATATAATTATATATATATTTTAATAATATATATAATATATAATTATATATATATAATATTATATTAATTATATATATATATACTGGTATATATTTAAATATATTATTGGTAATATATAATTATATATATTAATATTTATATATTTAATATTTATAATAATAATTTATATAATATTTTATATATGTCGGTCCTAATATACTTTTCATGTAAAATACATAAAATCAAAAAATACGTTTTGGAATAACAATATAAGGTTATATATTACTACATATCCAGTCTACCTTTTAATAATAAACTATCCAATAATATACACACTATAAAATAGGTATAAATTATTTTTTCTATTATAGTATATAATTATAGTAACATAGTTAATATTAATTCAAAAGTTATTATAGACTAGTATGAGAGCAATTATAATAATAATAATATTTAATTTATATATAACATTAATTATTATTTATTATATATTATATTTTTACTGTTTATGTACCTATGAACTAATTAAATCATGATTACAATAGTTTCTCCGGTCAATCATGTTTAATGAGAATCACCAAAAATATTATATGTTCTGCCTATAATCTAAACCTACAAATTATAGTTACTATAGCGGTAGAATACTCATATAGCTAATAATATTATTTATTTATAATTATATTATATATATAGCATATCTTAAAATATTATAGCATAAATATCTACGAATAACTGAGTGCTTTACCACTTACGTGTGATTATGTAAAGATGTACACGTATATAATAGTATCTACCTATATATATATTAATATATATATCAATGATAAAATTAATAATTAATTAATTTTGAGTAATTGTTATAAGCTATGAAATTTTGTAATGCCTAATAGTGTTTAACGGATAATAAAATAATCTAATATATATATATATTATATATATATATATATATTATACAAATAAATATATAATGACACTTATGTAAATAAATAAACGTTAATTATATATTAATAATATATTAAATTATATATTTATATATATATATATATTTATTATAATTATATATATACCTGAATACTTTAATATTTAAGCTAATAATATCAAAAGAGCGATCAGAGTTCCCATATTAAATTTTACTTAAATAGATATTCTATAGGTTATTAAAGTAGATTATATTTGGAAAAATGAATTAACGGTATATTTAATATTAATAAGATAAAATAACTCTCAACGCTATAATATACTCAAGTCACTTGTTTAAGAATTCTTCGATAACGGCAAGCGATGTTTAGTGATTATTTGAATAAAAAATCAGGCTTTTCTTTGAATATGTCCTATATGCCGGTATATCCCTATTATATTAATATATAATTTATATTTATCGCGTATATAATTCTATAATTTTATATTATCTATTAGATATTTATATTATTAATATGTTGTTACGTATGTATTTTTTAATCTTAATATTTAATTATATTTAGCATTACTTTATTAAAATTTAAATTGCACAAAGCTTAAAGCTAAGGAACTTTAAATTGACTAATTTTTTTTTGTAAAAGCGACCTTAAAATTTATTACATTGTATTTTCTCTCTCACTTGATTTTTATACTAATTATAGATTAATATTTATATAAGGGGGAATATAATTTTATAATTCTATTGCTATATATTATATAAATATTATTATAGATGTTTAATTGTGATATAAAATAATTAATCCTGAACACATTTTTGATCTCCCCGTTGTCCGCAAATGATGTAATCTCTCTATGTGATCTGATTACTATAACTATATTGCAGGTGGCCATAAAAAAAAACTTCCCCGTTCAACCGCAATCCGTTTCAGTATCCAGTGTGATGTCACGAGATTCTGTATGTACCCCGGTGCCCAATGTATTTCTGGTAGCAATAAAAAAAGTATCCCTTTTAAATAAGTTTAAACTCGTGCCACATGATAATTGGATTAAAATGCATTTTTAAAATAATTCTGTGTTATAAAAATCCCGTATTTTCAGACCGCGAAGGCGTTTGACAGTGGATTGGAAAGCCTTGTCCTTTTGAATCTGCGATCACATCGACCCAAGCACCTTCAGCAAAGGTTTCCAAGAAAGTCCGCATTATGAAGTTTGCGGGGGTAACATGCTGTCCTATAATTCTTGGTACCCGGGTAGTGATATCAGGTTTTTTGAGCAATTTGATTGGCTTAAAAAGATGTGAGCATAATATAATAATCAGTGATAAATGTGCTCCGCAATTGATCCGGACAAATTAAAGGGTATAGGCCTGAATGAGGCCACTTCATTTAATTTGATCCGCTTCTTTCAAGCGCAATATATATATTATATATATATTATATATATTATATTTATTTAATAACTATATATATATATATATTATGTAGTATATAGGTAAGTATATTAGATAGTATAGGCTAGTATATATAGTATAGTAGTATACAATTATATTATAAGAGTATAGTAGTATATATATATATATATACTATAATATATTATAAACATCAATAAAAATGACAAAAAAAAACATTAAATTTGAAAAAAAAAAATGATGATTTAAACAAATATAGTTTTCAGCCATCTCCGCGATCGAATAGATAACTGAACGCTTCGATCACGTTAAAAATACAATAATATATTATATATTTATATATATATTAATAATATAAAATAGATATAATAATATATATATAAATGTATATAATATATATATATATATTATAATAATATATATATAACTATAAACCCGCGCACCGCCATCCCAGGCTTGCGGGGCTTCCCCCCAGATAATATAGTATATACGTTTAAAATAAAACTTTCCAAACTAAAACAAAGGTAGTCTCTCCTTTGGGTTTAGAATTTTTATAGAGATTTAAAAAGACATTATTGTAGTTTAATAGATTAGCCTTTATTTAATGGAATATGAAACATAGCACGTAGAATTTAAAAAGCGAAATGATTCCTTACACCATATTATTGTTTCAAAATTTTAACATAAATCTATTTTAAAAATTTTTAATATTATAGTAGAAAAGTCATTAACTATTGCAATTTATGCATGAAATTCAAACAGTGAAAGAGAATTTTATCACGGACAAACAATTAATAGATACTTTTGTAAAGAAATA
This sequence comes from Trachelipus rathkii, assembly GCA_015478945.1. Taxonomy (NCBI): domain Eukaryota; kingdom Metazoa; phylum Arthropoda; class Malacostraca; order Isopoda; family Trachelipodidae; genus Trachelipus; species Trachelipus rathkii. The sequence continues at coordinate 4,691 of JABUQX010108556.1, read as the reverse complement.
CGATCGTTCTATAATGTTAACTTAGTGCTAAGCACGAGCAGCACAAGCATAGGAGTCGCCTCTTTATATTTTGATATATATATTATTATATATATTAATATAGTTACAATAGTATAAATAATTAATATAATAAAATAACATATATATATACTACCCCCCCCTCCACCCCCCCCCCCTACTACCCCCCCCCCTTTCATTATGATTAGTATTATAAATATAATAAAGATATATATATAATATAATATTAATAATAATTATAATATAATATATATATAATATAATATCTATCTTCTTTGCATAGGATTTTTCCTAAATAAAGTAATGATCATAGATATATAGTAGTCGAATGAATTACTGCGAAAGTCTATATCATGTTAAATTAAAATATTTTATTATAGCATAAGAAGAGAAACTATTTTCTGACCTATACGTTTTTTATACGAGATAGCGATTGCAACACTGAATATATAAGTAGTTAATCTTACTATTGAGATTAGAAATTAGGATATAAGTAAAATGTGAATGTTGATGTATACACAGTATATATATTTTTAAAGCAATACATTATTTTGGATGAATCAATTTGATTAGCATTGGAAGAAACTTCAAAATAATTCGTATGTACAACAGCAATAAATACTGGACGAGTGAATGGAATGTTTAAAAAAAATTAAAAACTGAACATGTTCACATGAGGTTTGTCAGCCACAGTACTTGGCTGCAGCATCATATGTCTGATAGAAGCTTATAAAGCATTATTGTTAGAACTTCTTTAAATCCAATTTCTATATCTACCAAACTCCAATACCGCAATCTATGAATTCAGTGACGAAAAGTGATAAACAATATCTCAGTATATTTTGCAGCAGTCCTATCAAGCCCAGAGAGTGAAATTGATAATATACTATTAGCAAAATTCAGAGTTTGGAAGATGGATATTTTAGATTATTCTGTTATGAGTTTAATGTAGAGCATTTCAGTTTCCTTAAAGTAAAACTATAGTGTGACTGATATATATATAATATATATACCTAGTAATTATTAATTTTGAAGATGAAAATAATATATTACCGTTACTTTTATCTCACTCAATGCTCACAGATTGAGAATATTACTCACTATGTAGCGTTTATATTATAGATATGCTTAATATTATCGTACTTTCCTTCCTTCCTAATGTGAGAGAATTTCATACTGGAACTCACCGTGCGCTTTACTATATCAATAAATACATGAGTACATAATAGTAGCTGCTGTGTTTTCTAACCAATGTTTCAACGCACAGATTCACCAGAAATTCGATGGATGGAATTTCTCGCTCGTGATAGTGTGAAGATGGTGTGTGCTGTGTGCAGGCCATGAAGTTGCATTTGAACTCACTGGATGTTGACAGATCCCGTTGTAGAAATACACAGACGGAATAATTGTGTGCCGAACGAGGGATGAAATTAATGGAAGAACTGTACCAGAAATGCAAGAAACAGATAAATATTTGAATCTGAAGTTTATTGCAACTTAAGGGCATTTTGAATTGTGATAGGAAAATTTTAAATATTTCAGAATTATATCAATTAGTCATTGTACAGATATTTTTTGTGATAGTTGAGAATGAATAACTTGGTCATTTTCCTTCATTATTGGTCATTTATTAAAAAGGTTCAATTTGATTCTCTAATACAGGGCTAAAAAATTTTTTTTGGATCAATAATCCTCTTAAATGATATATATTATCATAGTATTATATATATATATATAATTGGTGTGTGTTGATGTGTTAGTGATTAGTATATATATATATATATATATATATGTATGATGTGTAATATTTATTTAGTCGTAGTGTTTAGTATGTGTGTATTAGTGTTAGTTAGTATATTTCCCTTACCGAAAACTATTAAGTGTTCTTGCAAGTGGTAGCAGTTTTGAAAGCTAAGCCTGACAAGCTAATAAAAAATTTTAGTTTGTGTACATCTAGAACCTATGTCTGATGTGTCATGTCCGTCGTGAGTTCTCTGAATGATGAAGAGAGATGGAAGAGAGCGTTAATCAGTTATTCTGCTGAAATAAACATGTGATACTCTCTATGTGACAAAACAAACGAGATGAATGCCTGTCCCGAAGAGCAGTAAGCAGGTGGGAAAACGACCTGTTCATTCATCATACTATGAAGGCGCAATGACAACAGCTCGACCACCTATTAGTGAGATTATGCCTAATGAAGGACTAATTGAGTTTTGAACAAAGTTCTTGAATTGTTGAAGAGGGGACCACATCACTATCTTAACCTATTCCGCCTCAGCAGCCTACATAATGAAGTTCTTGTTTTTACCTCCCTTTATCCAAGTTAACCAAATTATCCTCATGCTCGCCAATATTCTTACAACACTATCTCGCGACCGCGGTTGCATAGACAAAAGTCACGAGAGAGAGTGAGGAGAGAAGAGAGAAGTTGGGATTCCCAGGGTTGTAGTGGCCTCTAAATGGTCCTGAGGGCCCTTAAAGAGAGAGTTACCGTGAGACCTGAGATGAGAATTTGATGATGAGAAAAAGAGAGACTGGTGGGTTTATTGAAATTGGAAATGAATGACGCAGTGCGTATGAGGGAAGGTATGAAGAGATTCAACGCCGTCGTATACAAAGATTAGAGAGAGGTAAATTGTCATAATATGTCAAAAACAAGAAATGTAATGTATTGAGAGCTGAGTGTAAAACTGCCTACGAAAAAAGAATAAGAATAAATTAGCCAGCGCCAGAAAGTTAGCGCGTCTTCATATTCCAGTGCTCTCTAATGCTCGTGTGTGCTCGCAGAACGGCCGGAACTCTTACGACTCCACTTCATAAAAATATTCTGCTTAACTTCCATCGGACTCCAACTTCATAAACCTTAGTAGATTCCTTTAATCCTCAGAATACTCAAGCCCTGATAAAGGTTATTAAACGTGTCTTAATTAATATAATATATTTCGACTTATATTTATAAATTATATTAACTATTGCTTAATTGCATACTTAAAGAAATTAATGTATATGCATCATATGAAGTGATTATATTCTATTCACTCTATACCTATCTCCCCCACTCTCGATGTTATAGTTAGAGTGCTGATAAATGTTAATGAAATATTTTTATATTCAGTTCTATAACTAAACTATCTATATTATATATCTGTGATTATTTTGTCGTGCTTTATCTAAGTCTCAATGAGAGTTTTCTATTCCTCTCACGTTCACTCAATCTCTGCACTGTTCCTCTCCTCTTCTATGTCTCCGGCAATTTGGAACGAACAAGCCCAATACCACACGCATTATCTAGCGCGAGAGCTCTGTGAGTATAGAGTTAACAAGTTTTGTAGGTACTTATGTATGGTGATAAGAAAGTACTTAAGTCTATTAACTTGAAGAGGGACCGAATAAATACCTATCATTAGTTGGATGGGGTATATATATACGTTTTAACCTCCGAGGACTGTGCGTCTGAGGAACTCCCAATTGGCTCACCGAGAAATGAGTTTTATCCTAGTGAGGAGTGTTATATATCTTAAGGTGAGGATTTAAGAAGTTTCTCCGCAGTAATGAGTGAGTATAGTATAATGGCCTGTGGAATTCAACTGAGAAAGGTAGTGAATAATCCCTTATCCTAAGAGTGTCTTAGTATTTTAGTATATTATTAATTTATATATGATATAAATATAATAATTAATATTTAGGCATCATTTATAATAAAAGTTAATCTTAGCATTAAATGCAATATGAGAGTATAGAGACGTAAGTAAAGTAACGTAATAGAGAGGAGAGAAGAGAGAGAGAGCAGAGAGAAGAGAAGACGAGAAGCAGAATGTGTGTGTGAGAATAGAGTAGAGACTATCAGAGATAGAACGTTATCGAGAGATAATAAGAGAGAGATTATATATATAGACTTAGAGTGTAAATAATAAGATTGATATAGAGAGTTAATAAATTAAGAATAAATTAATAAAAATTCAATATATTACATTTTTTCATGAGGTGAATTAATACAGAAGTTAGAAGTTATAATTTAATATGATTATTATATTAATAATAATATATTTAGTTAATTCAAAGAGAAGTTAGACTTTAAAAATTATATCTTATCTATGACTTTAATGATCGATACTGTGTGTTTTCAATCCACTATAACAGTATATTTTATATCCAGTAAGGTTAATTAATTAATCAATTAAATATTTCCAAAAATAAACTATTTATAAACTATTTTTATGCTACAGCTGAACGAATCAACTAAGACCGTTATGTATTTTACGAAAATCTCAACAGTTTTTATTTTATACCAGACAATATTAATGTAATATTTATAGCTATAAAAATACCTTTATGCGAATTTATTGAACAAGGCTATTTAGTAACTATGGCGTTAACATCTTAAATAATAAATGTCTAAATGAATATGCATCTCTAGAATTACTTTTCATATATATTTTATATTCAACATGTAAAGGAAGATAAAGAAAAATGATTTTGGAAATTGGAAATGAGAAATATAAGATAAATGCAAGATCTGATTGTCAAACTACTTTTAGAGTATGAGAGTCGAAATAATATTCAGAGAATATGACATTTTAGCCATTTTTGAATACTGTATTTAAATAAATATTGTTAATTACGCAAGATGTGTTCATTTCCATGGTTAAATATGATAACATAAACAAGGG
>JABUQX010108555.1:10000-17500 GCA_015478945.1 Trachelipus rathkii | reverse complement strand
TTAACCTGTCGTCTTCCATAGTACTTCGCAGCCAAGTCTTGATCCTTAGCAGAGTACTGAAAGAGTGTTCTACTGAACTGGTGGTGGATGGTTGGGCGAGTAGTATCATTAAAGCCTTTTTCGTCGACGGAAAGAAAGGTTCAGTCTCCTTTAAGACTTGGGAGACAACAAGATCTTTTAGTTCTTCAATACTCAGTTTTTGTCCTTCCAAATTTTGTACCAAAGTTCTAGTTCTTCTTCCTATCCTCTAAGTGGTAAAAAGTATAAAATGAAGCTATCTTTTCCTTTAACTCATCGATTGTTATGAGTAGCATGTGGAAAGGATTTTTTTTACAGTTGTCACCACCACTCACAGGCAAAGCCCTATTCAGCAAAGTTTCATCCGCTAGCGCAAATTACGCAGATGAGCACAGACGCAGGCTTTAAAATGAGGGAGATTAAATTCAGCAGGGAACACAGAAGATGGAAGAGAATTCCACAGAACAGAGGTGGCAGGAAAAAAGGAAGCACCGCAGCGAACTAGCCTGGAGTTACCTGCATCAACACAAACTCGTGCGCAGACACAGCACCCCTTGTGCTACGAGGGCGCCGTAAAGGTGGTGGTACGCGAGTGGTAAGTTTCCTCTGCCGCTGTGGTACCTATAGAAAAGAGATAGCACCAATATCGCGCCGCGTAAAGATAATAGAGGGTCAAGTGGAACTGGAAAGTACAGGATAGTTTATAAGCCTGGCTTTTGACTCGACCCCTGTCCAAAAGCCGGTGAACCAGAGCCCCCCAGATATGAGAACAGTACTCCATACAAGGGCGGATGAGACCCTTGTATAGCTGGAGTAACTGAGAAGAGGAAAAAAAGTCTCGCAGTCTAAACAGAACTCCCAGTTTCTTTGAAGCCGCCCTAGCAATCTAAGTTGTGATGTGAGGTTTCCAAGACATTTTTTTGTTTATGTTAAGGCCAAGGATGTTTATATTGTCAACAGGAGAGACGAGAGAACCGTCAAAAGAGATAGGAAAGTTAGAAGGTGTTTTAGGGAGGGAGATTTGTAGAAGTTGAGTTTTTAAAGAATTGAATTTCACAAGGTTGAGACTACCTCACTGGGAAAATCAATCCAGATCAGCGAGAATAGAATCGGAAAGATTGAGAACGAGAGGCAATTCTAGAAGTAAAAGAGGGAGCAGAATTGAAATGAGTTGAAGAGTGAAGGGTCGAGTCATCGGCATAAGAGTGGATAGAATTAGATGTGCAGGTGAGAAGATCAATAATGAAAAGTAAGAATAAATTAGGAGATAAGACCGAACCCTGAGGAGCACCACTATTGACAGAAAAAGAAGAAGAAGTCGCTCCATCAACCACAGCCGATATTGAGCGACTTGAAAGAAAGCTAGACATAAGTAAGCAAAGAGAAGGAGGAAACCCAAAGGAGGGGAGCTTGGAGAGCAGTGACGCGTGCCATACCCGGTCAAATGCTTTGGATATGTCGAGCGCCACCACGCAAGTCTCCCGTAGTTCCTAAGAGCGGAAAACCATAAATCGGTTAAATAGGAAAGTATTTCGCCAGTAGACCTTGAACGCCGAAAGCCGTACTGGTGATCGGAAAGAAGAGAATGAGATTCCAGATGGTCTAAGAAGTGAGAGTTAAGAAGGGTTTCAAATATCTTAGATAAAATACAGGTTAGCTATAGGCGATAGTTGAAGGATCAGAGCGGCTTACTTTTTCGAATAGGTTGGACATGTATCGTGCTTCCAACACTGAGGAAAGTAAGTTAATATTGAGACATAGAGAATATAGTTGAACGAGGGCGGGGTCAGCACGTAAGCACATTCCCTCAAAATTCGGGGAGGAATGCCATCCGGGCCACCCGCCTTCCTAACGTTCATAGATCTCAGGAGCCCATGCACCCGATCAATGTAATCACAGGTACAACATAGGAAAAGGGAGAGGAGGAGGAGGAGGAGTAAGGAGGAATGGTATTCGTCCAAGGTTGAGTTAGAGGAAAATAGGAGGCCGAAGAGATTGGCTTTTCAGTTGGAGAGTTAGCAACAGAGCCATCAGATCGAATAAGAGGAGGAAAGGATGATTTACAGAAGTTGTTAGAGATGTTTTTGGCAAGAGGCTAGAAAGATTTGTCAGTAGGAGAACCAAGGAGGTTAGCGCATTTTCGTTTGATGAAAGCCAGCTTTGCTCGTTTAAGAGTATCCCTGCAACGATTTCTAGCTGAATGAAAATTAGCAAGAGTGATAGAAGAACGAGAATTTTTCCTCTCCCGAGATAAGTGCTGTCTCTAGCCTGAATGGCTAGAGCGAGAGAACAAGCACGATCGAACCATGGATTATGAGGGAGAGAAAGATTTAGTCAAAGAAGGAATGGAACCTGCTTCATCCGTCAACGATTACAGCTCCCACCTTGTGGCGGAAGCCGAATCAGAGTCAAAGCAGTCATTCCAATTAAAGTTAGCTTAGAGGCGATGCAAAGCCCCTCAATCAGCCCGATCAGTGCCAAGAAAACGCATAAAGGTGATGAGCTGTTGGAGATAAAGTATTGAAATTAAGATATATAAGGTTGTGTGGTCAGATTTACCAATAGGAGAAATGGTGTATTTATAGAGAGAAGGACTAGTGGTAAACATAGGTCAAGTGTATTCAAGAATTGATTGGGACGAACGGAATGTGTGTAGGTTCTTTGATTAGTTGCTCTAGATCGTTGAGAATGCTGAATGATTCGGCCTCCTCCCCACCTAAATCAGTATGAGAGGACCCCAACCACTCAGTGTTGTGTACATTGAAATCCCCTAAATAGAGGACCTCAGTATTTGGATGAGAAGATATAACAGTCTCGTGAGAAGTAGTAAGATATTCAAAGAAAGAGTGAAAATCTGTTCTATTAGATATATCAATGTAGATATGTCAATGCATAAGCAGGTGTATTTTCAGTAGAAATCGGTAATTCCAAAGAAGAAGTTATAAAATCCAGATACGGAGTAATTAAGGATCTTCTCCAGAACTTGGATTTGTTGCTGGATAGTTGCTGCGGTGCAGCTGCCTACCAAAAATCCGTGGTATATTCAGATCAAGTTCCAGTTGCTCGGCGATTTCATTAACTTCTTTTAACACTTCATCGATGATTTTTTCTTCACCTTTCCGATGGCTCCTAACCATTTCCACAATATGTTGAATGTGCGGCGAGGTTTTGACGATATCCAAGGTCTTAGATTGGAGAGCATTTACAACTGGCTCTAACATCGCAGAGTATTTCGTGATCAATATCATAGCCATGATGAATGACGACTTACATGCCGCTGAATGCAACTGAGAAGCGCTTTTTCTTGTGGCAGTATTTCCTTCAAGAGAAAGGATTTCTAATGCTTGCATCATTTGTACAAACTGCTCCTTAAACAATGTGATGCACTTGTGTTGTTCAGACCATCTGGTCTGGCATAGGCTTGGGATGTTTGGCATTAATTTTTTTCTCAAGACCATCTCGCGAAAAAACGTAATAATGTCCTTTATAGTTCCCACAGTATTGTGGATTTCTGGTATTGTGTTCAAATCATTTACTACTAGAGCAATGAAAGAACAATGCTTTTTTTATACTTTTTCCTCAATATTGCTTGGACACCTTCTTTGCCAGACATCGTAGAACAGTCATCGAAACCCAAGCCCACCCATTTCGGGATCCAGTTCTTCGGTCGTAACAAAATCGTCAATGCGCAATGGTTTTTGCGTCAAGCGCTTTCAGTTCTACAAAGCCAATAAATTCCTCTTTGACTTCATCGGACTCTTTGTCGAAATAGCGCAACACTATGGAAATTGTTCCTTTCCAGAAATATCAGCGGTTTCATCTGCTAGTAAGCTATACGCACACGCTTCCTTTACCTTATTAACGATGCTTTCCTTTATAGTAGTACCACATAGAGAAATGATCTCATTCTGAATCTGAACTGATTGGTATGTGGCATTTTTTCTTCCCTTCAAATGGCTTCTTTCAGTGACTGGACTGGCATCTATTCGTAAGCTGCACAAATTTTGCAACACTCCTTCATCATGATGCTTACCCCGAAGTGGTAAATCACGCGTACAAGAAAATGTCTGTCACATGAAATTATTGAGGATAATATTTTTATTTTCTTCTTCTTTCTATGATTTTCTTTGTGAATTCTTCTGGTTAATTTTGGATGTCATCATAACGTCCTGTGGAACACCTTGCAGCTTCAACAGCAGTTTTATACCACTCTGTGTTTATATGTCCCTTAAACCGCATGAACATTTTTATATTTAGTGAAAGGTCTAATTGTTAAAGAGCCTATAGGACCCTCTCTCTCAACAAACTTCTTTTATTTGCGGAAGAAAATACAAGTTTGCAAAATGCTCCAGTGCCTGGAGTATGTCAGCCAAGGTGAATATGTCTCCAACCATTCATAATTGAATTTCCTCTTTAAGTGGGTAGCATCTTCCAAAAATTATAGGTCTTAGGTGGAATCCAACACTCTTTCAATAACTGTTTCTTTTTCTCAGTCGAAATCATAGATGAATGTCCAACGTATCTACCAATGTCATTTTCGTGACTGTCATCTACTAAAACGCTAGCTCCGAAATCTTGACCCATATCTTGACCTCTTTCGTAGAGGTGCTTGCCTGCGTGGGTTCTTCATCATGAAATATGCGAAGTAGAGGGATTGCCTTAGTCTTAGTTGAATTATTGGTATGTTCTTCGTTTTCACCGCTACCATTTCCAATTTTATCCGAGTTCTTCCTTTTCAAATTTACTGCAAACAATATATATATATATATATATATATATATATATATATATATATATATATATATATATATATATTATATAGTTTTATATATATAAATTATATATATTATATATATATATATGTAGTATATATATATATATATATATATATATATATATATATATATATATATATATATATATATATATATCTCTGATATATATTTATATATATATATATATATATATATATACATATATATATTTATATATATTGTTTTATTTTTTATTATATATAATAAAAATATATATATATATATATATATATATATATATATATATATATATATATATATATATATATATATATATATATATATATATATATATATATATATATATATTTATATATATGATCTCTCCCATACATATGGTCATAGGCTAATAATTTTACTAGCATTCAAAGATGTTAACAGGAAAAATTAAAAGTATAGCAAACTATGTTGAAAATCACTAATTTCTGTGTTGTAATAAAAAATATTTTTTAAAATGTGTTACAAAATTCCTACTTTTAAGAAGTAAATACACAAAATTTTATTAATATTTAAAGTAAAACGTACGTACCAAGGAATCTCCTAATATCCATGATCTGATGAAATTGAACTATAACTTTACACTGAGGCGGTGTTGAATTATAGAGTGGCGTCACGGAGTGATAATTTCAATGCTACTTTGAACCTTAAACACTTAATAAAGAATTGAGAATCTGACTGAACACAAAATCTAGAATTTATATATACATATCAACATTAAAAAAAACATAGATAGAATAACAACACAGTTCTTATCTACAAATTAAAAGAGCATATAAAATGAGTGAGAAGACCGTATCGGCAAGAGAAATGTGAGAAAATGAAAAGTGCAACAATACCAAGGAATCTTTTATTATATATATATATATATATATATATATATATATATATATATATATATATATATATATATATATATATATATATATATATATATATATATATATATAAAAAAAAATATAGAGTATATATATATATATATATATATATATATATATATATATATATATATATATATATATATATATATATATATATATACCATATATATATATATATATATATATATATATATATCGTAAAACGTACTTAACGGCCACCCGGAACGGGACGTTGGATCAAAAAAATTCGCAGGTAGACTCTATAAGAGTAAACACTTCTAGGGGGGGCAGCTGCCCCCCCTGCCCCCCCCTGACGACGCCCACTATGTTTGCATATATATATATATATATATATATATATATATATATATATATATATATATATATATATATATATATATATATATATATATATATATATATATATATATATATATATATATTTTTATATCTTTTTTTTTTTTTTTTTTTTTTATTTTTTAGTTAATTGTTGAATTAATTACTTGACAGATTGATTGATTGATGTGCATAATAATTAATAACGTCATATTGTAACTGGTCACGTGTTAAACCTGAATGTTGCCAAGTAGGCAATAATCAAATTTTTTTTTTTAAAACGATTATTATAAACTTTCTTAAAGGAATATATTTATTTAAAAATAATAAATGCAATTATTTTAATTTTCGATCGTTTTTATTTTGCCATATTAAGTAAATTACTAAAATTTAATTATTTATTATATTGCCTCAAAAGTTTTCCCATTCCGCCATTAGCTATTGCACGAGAAATACCTCTATACTAAAGGTTTGCGTATTTCTTGTTAAATGTACTTTATAAAAAGTGAATCGAATCCAGTTATTATTTTATATGAGAGTGAATTATGCTTAATAAATAGCTAATTGAATACTTATTAATTATTAATAATGAAATCAGTGTATATTAAGTTACAAATTTTTATTTCCGATATCTGTCATTATATATGTATGAATTGAATAGTGATAGGCTTACAAAATTCTAATCTCTTCAGTGACAGTGGAGGCACCTTTTTATGTTTTCATGCTTGATCGCACTTCTCACCACATAATCTTGGGATACAGGTGGACCGTAGTTGGTATTATTATTATTATTATTATTATTATTATTATTATTATTATTATTATTATTATTATTATTATTATTATTATTATTATTATTATTATTATTATTATTATTATTATTATTATTATTATTATTTTATATATATATATATATATATATATATATATATATATATATATATATATATATATATATATATATATATATATATATATATATATATATATATATATATATATATATATATAGGACCTGTTATGTTTTATGACTCCGTCAGTTTTATTTTTTTTTTTTTTTAATATATTTTTTAATATATTAAAAAAAATCAAAACTGACGGAGTCGTAAAACATACAAGGGTATATATATATATATATATATATATATATATATATATATATATATATATATATAGATATATATATATATATATATTTTTATATATATATATATATATATATATATATATATATATATATATATATGACCTGTTATGTTTTACGACTCAGTCAATTTTGATTTTTTTTTTCAATATATTGCTAGTATATGATACTAACAATGAATTTAAGTGGTGACGGACATGATTCAAAAGTTCGAAATATTTTAAATAATTTAAAAATCACTTTTATATTAAATATTTTTTCAAAAAATGAAATATTTTCGGATAATTACGTATATATTTATACTTACATA
>JABUQX010108553.1:60000-62500 GCA_015478945.1 Trachelipus rathkii | reverse complement strand
AACTGACCAAATTCAGACCTTTGTCTTTGGAACTGATATGATCATCCATCATTCATAGTCAGATCAATGTCAATTGGCTTTAAGTCAGTCTCATCAGTCAATGACCCAAATCAGATAAAGAGTCAATGACCAGTCTAAAGTACTTTGACTAAACTAGTGATCAATTCATAGGTCAAACCCTGACATGATAAGTCAAAGATCACTTTATGAAACTGATGAAATCAAGATCCAGACTGTTCCTTCTAAACAATTCAAGTGGTCATATTCAGCCTTCAGTCAGATCAGCTCTTAACCAATAAATCAAGGTAAAATTCATCCAGTAATGATCTCAAAACAAAATTACCATCTAAATCAACAACCAATCAAATGCATCTTAGCCAACAAGTCAAAACTAAATAATCAATCATATTCGTCGATCATCATCTCTTATTAACTAAACTAAAATAAAAATTAAATCAACCACTTGAAAACCAACAGAGATAAATTACACTAAATAACTAAATAAGAAAATCTAAACTAAAGTCTAGAAAAGATGAAAAAAGTGTTCAATATATTAAATAGAAACTCAATAAACTTTGTAGCCAATTAAAACTATTAAATCCCTGAACGTTCAAAAGTTTTTAACAAACTAAATAAATAATAGATAATTAAATAGTAAATAAATAAATAATAAATATAAATAAAATAAATAAATAGAGAGACCAAGAGAAAATAAATAAATAAATTATAAATATTAAAGAAATATAAAATAAAAATTAAAATAAAATAAGTAAAAAAAATTAATAAATAAATAAATGATAAATAAATAAATAAATAAAATAAATGAAATAAACTAAATAAATAAATGAAATGTAAATAAAAATGATAAACAAATAAATAAAATGAAATAAAATGAAAAATAAAATAAAAATATACAATAAGCATACGAATAGGTAGTAAATAATATAGGTAAATAAATAAAACAATGAAATGAAATAAATTTAAATGTTAATAAAAAATACAATGAAATAAAATGAAATAAATCTAAAAGGAAATGAAAAATGTAAATTAAATAATAAACAAATAAATATTCAAATAAATCAATAAATAAATAGATAAAATGAAATAAAATGATAAATAGTAGAATGAATAAGATGATAAAGATTAAAATAAGATGAAATGAAGATCTAGATAAAAGATAAAGATAAATAATCAAATAAATGAAATAAATATAAAAATTAAATAAATAAATAAATAATAATAAAATAAAAAATAAATAAATAAATAAATAAATAAATAATAAATAAATAAATAAATAAAAAAAATAAAAATAAATAAAAAAATATAAATAAATAAATAAATAAAAATAAATAATATAAAATAAAAAATAAAAATAATAAATAAAATAAATAAAAAATAAATAATTAAATAAATAAATAAATAAATAAAAAAAAAATAAAAATAAAAAAAAAAATAATAAAATAAAAAAATTAAAAAAAATAAAGAAATAAAGAATTAAATAAATAAATAAATTAGATAAATCATTCAATCAATCCTCTCTCTCTCTCTCTATTAAATTATCATTCTCAACTACCAATATTCATTTTATGTCGTGTCAATTCACCATTTTATTATATATTTTAATATTCTATAACGAATAATTTCAAAATATTCACACCCAAATAAAGATTATATATATATATATATATATATATATATATATATATATATATATATATATATATATATATATATATATATATATATATATATAAAAAATTATATACTATAGATATATACTTATATACTATATATGCTCTATATATGTAATTTGAATTTGGATGAAAACCTAACCATCTGCTTGAGAAGTTGCAAGTGTACAAGGAATATTTCTTCAGAATCAAACACAGACTTTTTTTGATTTCATATCGATTGCCAATTGGTTATTTCACATCATCTCTGAATTGAGAACTGTATATGAGCGGTGGTAACAACTGTAAAAAAAATATATATATCAGATATATTTTTCAATTTCACCTAAAACTAATTTCTAGACAACCGACTAATTTCAAGACAAAACATTATTAGGTAAAAAAATAAATGGATTATAATTTGTTATTTTAGTCACCAATATTTTTATTTCTCAATCACTTTTAAAGAATGTTAAAATTATCCAAGATCATATCAAAGCTTGGAAGATTATCGTAAATAATAATAATAATAATAATAATAATATAATAATAATAATAATAATAATAATAATATTATCAATATTAACAATAAAAATAATAACAATATGTAATAATATTATATTAATAATAATAATAATAATACTAATAATAATAATAATAATAATAAAATATTTGGTCATCAAATCTGAAACTAAAGTTTGGATACTCTAAAAATATCTATATTGAAAGCAAAATGCTTATAGATATATATATCATTGAGTATTCACTTATTTCATAATGTTGGAAAACAAGCTGAAAAGAAAAAAAAGTACCTTTAGACTTTCCACTTC
>JABUQX010108553.1:2500-27500 GCA_015478945.1 Trachelipus rathkii | reverse complement strand
ATATATATATAATATATATATAATATTATAATTAATATATATATTATATTATATATAGTATATATATATATAAATATATAATTATTATATAATAATTAGTGATTTAAAATATATAATATATATATATATATATATATATATTATAATATAATTAATATAATATATTATATATATATTAATAAATAAATATAAATACGGAAGAAGTAATATAAAATTCGGTTAATTTGCATAATTTATTCATAAAAGGCTTTGGACTCCTACGTAATATAAGCGTATCATAACTATATTATAATAGTGAGTTGCGAAGGGAACCGATAAAAACCGAAAAACGACCTAACGAGCTCGCGCGACACCTTTTTATAATATAGGTTAAATAAATACTATACGTGCATTCTAAATATCACAGATACTATGCACGTGATATTGGCCAAGGATTCTTGGACAAACTGATATTAAGGCATAAAAAGTCTAAAGCTGCTAAAAAATCTTAAGAATAATGCTTTACACAATTAGAATGATTACATCCTGCTAAATCCTTCGTTATTGAATTATGAAAAAGATTTTCTTTCAAGTGGCTCGAGATCAGTCGTTCCGTGAGCGCAGTCACCTAAGCGCAGTACTGGAATCCTTTTGTATCGTGAGTTGCTTATATAGTTCCCTTATGAAAGGGCGACAATTCTTATACAATTTATAATTATGGACGTGTCATATTCGTTTAAATGATAAGACAATTTGAAGCTTAGAAAAGACATGGCAATCGTATTAGCAAACTAGTCTCATGCTCCAAGATAACACCGCTTTTAGGTACGTCTTGTCACCACCCGTAATCATAAGAGCCTCACGACCAACCAACTCTGTTCACAATCATAATTATTGTGCGTAAATGAAGTTGAGCCGTTTATCTTATGAAGCAAAGGAAAAGGGCCAAGTGCGCAAAAAAAAGACCCCCAGTAACATGTGGCTCGCCTCGGGCAGACTACCCCAACCTCTTCTAATCGGATGATATATCCAAAGCTATCTATAATGTGAGTCAAGTACGCCTAAAGAAATTAAATAAAAGACGTTATTGAATTTGAGGTATCTTGAGAGAATAATATCCTTAAGAATATTAAGACGAAAAAGGGACGTGAATGGTCTATATTTCCGTGCGTTTCATAAAATATACTTAAAAAATCTTATCAATACGATATATATTAAATATAAATTCTCAGAAATTCATAAAAAAATAGATTTTCACCCGAAAATGTTGTTCGAAAAATTATTTAAATAAGCCTCTTCAGGAATTTCGCGCTTATTTACCGCCTAAGGATTCCTGACTTAAATCTCAAATTAGTTCGCATCGAACTGCCAAAAAAGTATGCGTGCTTGCCACTTATCTGGCAACACCCTCATGGAGTTAAAACGAATCCGATAAGCATGGGGACACCCTATGTGCTGTTTAAGACAAGTCTCTAAGAGACTAATTATGTGCCAAGAAGCCATACCCTATACCGGGAATATATGTGAATGGAAGCAGATTCAGCTGCTTTGCGATGATTTACCCGAGTAATTAATAATTCGACACTAAAACCATTTTTAAGGAGTGACGTTCGAAGTGGAACCGAAAAAAACGACCCTTAAAAAACCGTGCTAGTCGTGCAAGCGATCAAAAACACCTTTTTAGGTATAAACAATCGCTTCAACCCGATATAGTACGTTTGAAAGGAGAACTTATTAAATAAAGTATCGCGAAGGCTAAATGAGTGAGTGTGACAAAAATCTATAAAATTATTCTATTAAATCAGAAATAATATTAATAAGATTCACCAAAAAATTTCAAGTTACGAAATTTTTATATTATAATTTCGTGTATTTACTTCTTAAAAGCAAAACATGCTACATAATATAAGTTTAAACGTACTTTTTAATATTAATTAGAATGAGGCAATCACTATTTAAATTTTGTATGATCTTCATTTTTTCGAATTAAAGACAGTGTAAGCTTGATTAATGAAATAAATGTGAGTATTCTAAAAGGTATTTCAGTTGCAGTCGCTTTTTGCGTTTCACCCTTAGTGGTACGCTAATATATTTATAGTGGTCGTATTGCGAAGGGAATCGAAAATAACTAAAACTACTAAAACGTGCTCGTGACCGCGAATACAAATCAACTTTTGGTATAAAACTATCGTATTCAACCCGAATAAATATAGTGACGTAATTCGGATCGAAAAAATAAATGATTTAAGGCGAAGGTCTAAGTGTAAAAATCTAAATAATAATCAAGGTTTCATAATATTTTGATCTCTCTAAAAAAAATATTTTACTTGGTTATAAACATGTGCTTAGTCACCCTATATTAAAAGGTAAATAATAGTAAAGATGTTTTATAATAGTTGTTTTTTTCTTTTAAATACTATATCTTCAAATATATATATAATTAAATGCTCCGCGTCGTACACGAATGAAAGCACTGGTATGTTTTAAAAGAACCTCGAATAATCACAGAAGAAACACAGGTTGCTAGTATATTTGTTCATCTGCTGTGAGAGTTGAACTCGCCTTTCCGAGATTCTTGTAGATGCGATATTTCAATAATAATTCATATAACTCGTAAAACTAAAACTTACAATATTAAATCACTAAATAGAATTATTATAAAAAGGAAAACCACCTTCGCGAGGAAAAGTCTTTATTCTATTAAGTGATAATGCTTTTACTTTCAAAAGATTTTGAAAAGAAGCTGAATAAAAAATAAACAGCTACAACGATAGCAGCTGAGCATTACCATCATACCAGTACAAATAAAAGACATTCTGGAATCTGAGTATAAAGTAAAGGAGGATTAATTAATTCATACTTTTCGTGTATAAGTTTGATTATATTTATAATATTTTACATTTATTAATATTAAATTATAATATTAATAATTATATTACTTTACTGATACCATTATTATTTTAATACTGACAAGAATTATATACTAACATCTCGAATACATGAGTTAATGTAGGTTAGCCAGAAAAGAGAACGTTATAGAGGCAGCAGCGGCCAGGTATACACTGACGAAACACCAATTCACCATAAGTTTTACCAGTGTTAGAATACTTACCTCAAATTTTCCCAAAGGTCCCTCCCGATAAACAGTTGATGAAAGTAAAGATAAGTTTCACTATCACTCGCTTATACCCCCGTATGCATTGACAAGTTTCAAGTCGATGCGAATAAAATAGCAGATATGTTAGGAAATTATAGATTAACTTCGTGTTGAAATTATACATGAGCTTTTCATTTCGATATAAGATCGTATAAGGCTGATAGATAAATTATTAGTAGAAGTGAGCATGACAGTTCATTCCACCCCTCTCTCATTGCCAATACCCCTTGGCTAACGCCCACTAAGTATCAGAGTGAAGTAATAACATTAAAATAATCACAGGTGATGGTAATACCCCGATAATTAGGCGCACGAACCAAATATACCCACAAAAACTAATTCACCACAGAGGAGATTGCTTTAGAAAATTTTTAAATGAAGATTTCCCCCTTAATAGAATATTAAATTATTCAAACCCAGCGCTACTATTTGATAGTTAGGCGGCCCCTAATAAGAATGTGAAATAAGTAATACCAGTGTATTAATTGGTAACCTAGATGATATTCGTAGGCGCTGGCGCTAAAAAAATTCCAAGAGAGATGTGGTTAGAGAGTCACTGATTTGCCCCGCTGCGAGATGTGTATGCCAATTTAGACTCGAAAGAGCAATGCCAGAAATAGTCGTCCTCGAAGCATGAGCAGCAGCTGAATAAGTTCGTCCAAGAATAAAAAAGCTAATAATAAAGAACAAAGCGAAAGAAAATGAGATATATATAAAAATTCGATTTTTTATGTTGTATTTAATCTATCCCTGTTATTATTATTATGGCGTTAGAGCTTTGTGAAAAGCCCCATCTAATATTTATGAGTTATATTTTCAATAGAAAATCATTTAAGTGAAAGCGAGATCTATCTTCTAAATGATTATATTCCTTTTCATGCTTATTCCAGGTGCTAAGCGCCAGAAAGATGGAAGAAATTAGATTATTCATATTTCCGGATCTCGAAAAACGAAATGGAATAATCAAGGAGATTGATGAGGGAGAGAGAGAACGAGGAATTAATTTTACAAGAAGTGATCGAAGTCATTAGATTGAACTCAAGAGAATCTGTAAAGATTAATGAAGGAACACTAGTTCCCATAGAGAGAATAAGCTTAGCAAAAATTTTGAATCTATTTTAATAGTTAGGACGCCTAAAGAATAATATCAGTTACTGCAGATGACACACCGAATTTAATTATTGTTTACTATGTGCTCTTGAAGTAATTTACATCCTTTACGTGTAATAAATAGGTGTCGGCCCATAAAGAAGTGTAGCAAACCAGTTATTGAAAATTATGAGGATATGTGTGGCTGAAAATAAAATTAGCGCGCTGAGAGCGTGTTTACATTAAAATAATATTTTATAGGCGTATCGGGATATTCTCTTCTCGGAGTATCCAGCCCTCCAGCGTACAATTTTGGTCGCGAGCATGGCCAAGAGAGATGAGCAGACGTCGCACGAAGAAAGAGAGATCGTATGCAGGAAACCGAACCACACGAGACGGAGCTACTAAAGGACACCAACCTGAGATCCGGCGAAAGAAAGATTTTATTAGCAATGGCAGAAAACCAGCTATTAGAGGGATTCCCCAAAGAATGAAACAGTAGCGTATCAGCATCATGCACAACCCATAAAGCGGCAATTTAAAAGCAATCGTAACAAGGACGATAGCTTTATCAGAAAGATCCTATCATAGACAGAAATACCCATCAGTGGAATTGCTAATACTAAAGTGACACCGCCCCCGCGTATGGGAATTCTGGCAGGTCCCGTACACTTCAAAGAGAGATAAACCTTGATCTAACGAAGTATGATAAAAACAAATTCACATGCCCTAGATAAAATATGAGATAACGATTTAGCAGAACACTTGCGGGGCAAGAGGGAAAGTGGGAAGGAAGGATTATGGCCTCAAACCATCGTACGAGGAAATAGTCTGAAGGAAGATACTAACAGGCCTGAGGCCCAACTTGAGGCACGATCACCTTGATAATATGCGAAGACTATATTATTGGTGGGATAGGCACTACTGAAACAGTCAATAAATACAAAAGCTGGTCCGAAAAGGAACGGTAGGTAAAGGCCAAACCGGAGAGGAAGCGCATGGAGGGAGAAAAAATACTACCAAAGTACGAAATTGTATTAATAAAGTGATATATTGAGCAAAAAAAAGTGAGAGAAAAAAAAAACAATTATTGAGAACTGTCTCTTGAGAACGGGTTGTTGGATGAAACGATAAGAGTTACAAAAAGTGACAAAATAGAATGTACCAGCAAGGGTGGGAAAAGTCATTTAATAGATAATCAATCAATAAGGAATAAAGCCGAATATTAGAAATTACTGAGTTAAAAAATCGCTGATCAAGGGAATTTCGAGAAATTGAAAGCCAAGCTTTTTTAGTCAAACCAAGTATGTTCGACGAGAATACTACTGCAAGCAAGATTGGTACAAAATAAACTGAGAGATGGATGTGTATAGTAGAAGGGACCCCAAGACTGAGAGCCCTTATCACATGGACGATACACAGCACATCGGTTTAATTAGAACACAAGCAACAGCATTGATAGTTCCACCCGATCTTATCTTGAAGAGTTACTACTGAGAGAAATATAACCATAGAAACGAAAAAGGTAATGCTCCATGGGAAAGGTCACACAAAGGGAAATAGTACAAACAACACAAATGATATAATATATCAGCTTTCCATCGATAGATCTGAAAAAAAGCTATCTGATTACTCAGGAAGAAATACCGTAAATTATCGCCAAAGTAATCTGACCTTAGATAGGAGTGAGAAAACCATTAAACCAGTTTAATTGAAACTATTATTTTTAGTTTAGTTACCTTAAAAAAAAGTAGTTTCTCTGGACAAAAAAAATAGAACAATAGAATTTTTTAAACAAAATGAAGAGTGACAAAAATTGACCAAATATTGAATTCCTTTATTTATGCACAAAAAAAAAAAAAAAAAATAAAAAACAAAAAAAATAAAGAACACAAAAAAAAAAAAGAAAAAAAACTGATGAATGTAAAGCAGCTTCCCAATAAAACAGTACCCATTCTAACAACTTTTTTTTGTCTGTGTGGACCTTGAGACCCAAGAATGTAAGCGAAAAGGTCGAACAAAGAAAATAGAGAACGAGAGGAAGAAGGAATCATTAATATCATGTATACAAACCAAGAATATATTAATGAACGAAAGTCATAGTAGGGCACTTCCTAACTTGATTTCCGTATAATAAGTAGATACGAAACATATACTCAGTTATCTGAATAATATATATAATAACAGTTATTTTGCTTATTGTATTCAAGTAAGAATTTTATTTCATTGTGTAATGTTTATGATCTTCACCGAAATAATATATATATGAGATAAATATAGAAAATGAAATAAAATTATATTTAAATAACATTTCAAATTTAATAAAAAAGTTTTTAAAATATAGTAGAACATTGGAAGAACAAATGGATTTATCTTTTAGTGATTAATAAACTCACATTTCGTACAAACAATAATTCTCGTAAATTTAAAAAAAGGACACATTTATGATGTCCTGAAAGTATGAAAATTCAGATTTCGATTTTAACAATTAATAGCAGCCCCTTAACTTAATCAAATTATAATTCTTAAATTGTGAAGTATTCAAAAAGTTCATTTTAATCTGCATTTCAATGTTAATAATATCTTTAATAATATTATTAATAATGATGATAATGATTGGATTGTTATGATTTAGAAATTTTTTTCTTTAGTATTATTTCTGAAAATGTTTTGCACTTAGACCTTCGATTTATATTAGTTCCCGATGAAACATCCTTAAAAAAATCAAATTGATTTATAAATAATACCTTTAACAGATAATAGATATAATGCCTTGGTACAAAAAAAATTATGTATTATGATTCACAATGTATAAGTTCATTGTGTCAGTATTCCCTTATTGAAATCGTAAGCTATTATATCAAAGTATCAGTCTTCACAAGGGTAATATACAGAGCCCTAAAAAATAATGTGACTTGAAAATTATTAGTTTTATAAATTTAATATTTTTTTACGATTGAATACTATAGTCAAGTAATATATAGTATATACTCTACTAGATCTAATAATAAGTGACTCTAATTAATGAGAGCTGAAATACACTGAGAAGGAGTTAGTGCACGGAATCTTCCTGATGAGGAGATGCGGGAACATATAAAAAAAAGGAACGGACTTATAGGTGGATTTTAAAGTCGTATTAAAATATATTTATTGTAAAAGTCATAATAATTCATATATATAATAATATATAATAATAAATTTGTCAGTAAAATAATATAATTTCTTAAGATTTATTAGTTTATTATAAATTTTTTATAATATAATTAATTTATAATTTCCGATACCACTTTGAGTTTCGTATTAATTTATATAGTAGATATATATATAGTCAGGCTTATGAGGCCATGCCGCGCGATTATCTGTGAATATTAACTCCAGTTGACTATCGTACGCATTAATTATGAATATCGTTTAATTTAATTTTATGCAAATCAAGAGTATCGATATTGCCCAAAAATAAGAAATAAACTAACTCTGTCATGATTAACAAGCTTTTATTATACTTGTTATAATAAACAAGCCACAAGACTATACAATCCCACATAATTCGTTAAAGTATCACAGTGAAAAAAAGCTTGGAGTTGATGATTAATACTTTTATAATATCTAAATGGATAATCTTATACGGGAAAAGCAGATTAGGAGTGTCATTGTAGAAAATAATATTATAATTATCGATGATTAATAATTATTTTAGTAGGTTATATAAGTGCTTTCTGAACAATTTTAATCGCTTATCGAGTCTTATTGATATTTAATCTTGATGATGCCCATTAATACTTATGTGTTGATAGCTAAAGAAAACTAATTAAACAATAAATATATATCTACAAGCGTTATAAACAAATATATAAAAAACTGTTCTGGACGATTATATGCGAGAACCAAAAAATAAAAAAAATTATCATTTTTTTATTATTTTTCGCCTAAGGAGAATCTAGTCTGTTAGTGGGGTTTTTGTCTATCAGTCTGGAACCCACCCACCCATCGCAAGCATACAAGATTTACACCCCCCTCTGCCTAACGCCCAAATATAGTACATAATTCGTAGGAATACAAGTGAGCTGATATAAATATGAGGTAAAAATTTATAGTAATTATTTTCTGACTAATAAATTGTGAAACTAAAATAAACTTTAATGTTTATAGTTTTATGTTATCTTTTATATATATAGTTATATTTATATTCTTCTAAAATAAATAACTATATATACAGTATATATAAAGTTACATAGAAAATATACTAATAATATAAGCATGTTCAGTTTAGTGAGATAATATATTACAGTATATACATTATATAAGATAGCTAACGACCCATTTTAGTGCAAAAATATGGAAATTATTTTTTTTTGATTTATATATTGTTCTAAGGCTATTTATAATTTTTTTATACTCAAAAATCTATCAGATATGTACTATTACAATAGATGAATAACAATAAATTACATATAACCCTTGTGCGATGTTCAATATAAATTACTTTGACGTTTTGTTAATGACTTATAATGAATCTACTACATGTTGAAATAGAGATAGGAGCATTCTAAAATATGAATGTGATTATATTTATAGCCGCAGTTTATTATTTATTTTATTTTTAAATCTTGATGTGTCTTGACCTTTCGCGTTGAACTAGAAATTTGTAAGAATGCATAATAACTTGGGAACACATATTACCATTATTTCCATTTAAATCTTCGAAATTAGTGGCAACAAAATCCCCATCTTTCTCATCAAACTATCAATGGGATACAACCATCTCTCATCTTCATGCTCAGCTACTAAAAGTATCCATTCACTTTGGTCAGTTGTCTTGTTCTACGTCCAAGTTTTCGGACTCGGTATACCTATGGATGCTAGACTATACATTAAGGTTATTTACTTATGTTTGAGTGATTAGACGCGGGAACATACTTCTTCGAAGACTTGTGTTTAATATTGCCACAGCAGACACACGCGCAGTTCCCCAAGTGTATTACCGCCCGAGACACAGCTTTGAGTAAAGGATGGTTGAAGTAACACTAATACGGTACCCTTACATATTGGACATCTTTTAGTTTTACTCAGTTCAAGTAGGAAATCAATCTTTCCTCAACCATTCCATATTATCATCATTCGCTCTGGTATTAGTTTTCAATTATGCTTTTGTTCGGTTTATTCTCTCACGTGTCTCGACTCCTACTACGTAAATCCAAAATATTATTAGAAGAATATTTAAAATTTAAATAGTTTTCATTTTTCTTAGTGTAAGGTGAGTGCAACGCGTCACAGAGTTGCAAGGATTGCTTAGTGAAGGGACTGCCCAAACTCTAAATATCAACGTTGTTGTTCTTATGGATTGCG
Source organism: Trachelipus rathkii (assembly GCA_015478945.1). Classification (NCBI taxonomy): domain Eukaryota; kingdom Metazoa; phylum Arthropoda; class Malacostraca; order Isopoda; family Trachelipodidae; genus Trachelipus; species Trachelipus rathkii. The sequence continues at coordinate 17,929 of JABUQX010108553.1, read as the reverse complement.
CCTCCTAAAAGAAATTCGTTTCACTTTGTTTATCTTGTCGAAGCTTTTTGATCCTTACTGCCCTTTTCTTTGATGAAGAGAGACCTCGTAACTTTTTAGCTTGTTTGTTTTCCCTAATTATATGAAATTGCCTTTTTTTTTGTGTGGTGAAAGCTTTTCACGTCTTGTCTTGTTACAATGTTCAGGCCAAATGAAATTTTAATTGAGTAGCCTTCCCCTAAGTTTTCTTGCGAAAAAATCAATTTCCCTCTTACTAAATATGTACCTCCAAAGCACCTGAAATAGCCAATCTCCTTTTTTACAAATTATTAGATTTATGATACCGGTACATTATTTATTTCTGCCGTGTTTTTCCCATCGAAAAAAAAAGACTCGCTTTAAAAAAAACGCAAAATTTTTATTTATGCAGCGGCCACTGTCCTCTGTAGAAAGTTTAAATAAAAGTAAAAGCGTTTTTTTCGTTGCGCGCCTATTAAAAGAAACTATGTGATCCTCTCTCTCTCTCTCTCTCTCTCTCCGGTACTCTTTTAACATTTTTTTAAGTTATTTCTTTAAAACAGAGTAACATATACATTATTATTATTTTTTTTATATGTTTAGTCCCTCTCCTTCATCTACATTTCACATTCTCTCTTTCTCGATAATACTTCATCACCTCCACACCTATCTTCACTACTCTTTCTACTCTAACATCTCTACAAATATATCATACTCCATCTCGATGACACCTCTACTCTTTACTCAAAACTTATTCATAGTTCATCTCTTGAAACGTCGTTAGTTACTTAAAGGGTGTTGTTCACATATCCCCAACTTTCCTTTTTTAAGAAGTCTCAGTTAAGGTACCATCTCTACTCTGTATTCCATCAATCCTGCTTCCTATTGAGCTCATGACGATGAAACGATGTTTGTGCAAACTCTCATTTCTCTTTTCATTTTGAACAGTGCCTATTATAGAAGCAAATATAGTTACTAATATGTTGACCTTGGAGCAAATACCCTCTGATTATTGTCTCGAATTTCAGAGTTTGGCAGAGAAACATAATCCTTTCAAATGCCAATGACCGAATAGGGAGGGAAAAAGAAGGGAGGAAAACTCCCTCTAATCTCACGATTTCAATTTTATGAGATTTCCCAACATATAAAATAAATGTTTAGAACCCCTAGAAATAAAAAGAATAGTTATAAATTAAGCTAAAGTAAAGATTATAAGAAATATAATTAAAAATAAGTAAATATCGTAAACAATATAATTAAAATTAAAGAAAAGCGTATCGGGAAAGAATATAGAAAAAAATTATATAAAAAATAAATAATTAAAAAAATAGATAAAAAAAAAAAAATTAATTATATTGTAAAGATATAAAAAATAAAATAAATATAAAAAGTTAAATAAAAATATAATAATATAATAAGTAGATGAGGAAACTTTGACTTAAAAAATTACAGAAGTATATCGTTACTGGGAAAAGTAAAGTAATATAAATCGAATATAATAATATTATATAATAATTATTTATCCAAAAATAAATAAATAAATAAGTTAAATAAATAAAATAAAATAAATAATAAATAAAAATAATTGATAATCATATCAATAAAGTATTAGAAATAAATGTAAAATTTTAAAGTTCAAAAATATAAACGAAAACAATAACAGTTAAACAAATAAAATGTAATTTAATTAGTATAATTATAAATAATTTATTACTTAATTAATTAAATATAAAATAAACAAATAAAATATTATAATTTACATCAAATAAATACTAAATACATTAGACCTATCTATTTATTCTCGATCATTCGAGGTTTTGAAGCTCAGCGACTTTCCCCGGATATGAAAAAATATGTCGACGATATACGAGCGTGTCTTAGGCAGGAAATTCAAATACTTTCTTCAAGCGATAAGGACATTTTTAAGAAAAATTTTTACGTAAATAGGACCAGTTATTAATTTTAACTTTTGAACTTTGCTGATTTAATTCCTTGAATTCTATTATTATACATATTATCCTATTGAGTGCAGTTCGATAATTAGATTAATTAATTAATGTCATTTCAATTTTTAATTGAATTCTATTTGGAAATCTAACTATCCAGTACAAATTATTTATGCGTAGTGTTCAATTGGTTGCTATTTTTATTAAAATATATTTTATTGTTATTTCATTTTATTATAATTGTAATGAATTAATATTTTTATATGAAATTATTTTTAACATTATTATTTATTGAATTACTTATTATTATTATTCTTCGAATATTATTAATTATTATTTGTTAAATATAATTCCACTTTAAATGATTCCAGCAATGTTATAGCCCAAAATTTATATTCCGAACTATATTGTTCCATCCACATTCTTAAAATTCCTGTCTTAAAAACGTTCCCCTTAAAAATATGCCAAAAGACAGAAATACCTCTCCATCTAATATGAAGAGCAGCAAGTGAGACGAAAAGACGTGTGAAGAGCAGCGTAGAGTATACCTGGATCGACTTAAGCAAACTTGAGACCTTAACGGAGATGAGTGAGAGAGAACGTAGAAGAGCAGACTCTCGAGAGAGACGCTAAGAAGAGGACACTTAGACCGATGACGACTTGAAGCGAGACTTAGACGTATCGAAAGCTTAGAGCACTTAGGACCTTGATCGAACATTGATGACGAGTGTAGACGCGTATGACGGAAGAGCGTAGAGAGAATATGTACTAATTATCATTTGAATTCAAGCTCTGCACGATTAACGACTAAAATCTAACTACGGATATTATTATTCGCAATAATTAATTTCATAACTATATACAATAGCTTTAGGCCAAAACCAAAAAAGTCCGGCCCTCGAACATAATTGCATTTGCTGATCGGCAACATTAAAATCATTTAATCTATCAGAATACTATTGAGCTTCTTGATTCTTTAAGCATCCGCTTATATTATTAATACTCTTTTTATTAATAGATATTTAATTCTAACCTTACTTAATAAACATATCTCTTAGTATTTATAGCTAGTGGATGAGATATAAAAATATTTGAATACTTTTGATGTTTACGCTTCATTTTCAAACAATAATTTTAAGTAATTATATATCATTACTAGAATAACCTATCTGAATTTTCTAATATGAATTATAATTAATTTTTGATGATATATGTTAAATTAAAATATTAACAAATTAATAAATATAATAAAATAATAATATTTATATTTATAAGTTTTATATAATTATGTAAGATATCCGTTCTTTTATTATATTTTTAATAATATAATATGCAGATAATAGATAACATACTTGCGCTTTTTAGTATTAGTGTTAAAATTATAATTAACATTAAAAAAGTATCAATATATAAAATATACTTTATATAGTTTATTTAATATAGTATGATATATATATACTAATAAGTTATTATATTTATAATTACTATATTATATACTATATTTATTAGTTTAAATTAAAGAGCTCTATTTCAACACTCCAAGCTCTGTTAAGCTCTAAAAATATCTAATGAAAAACCAACTATTCAAAAAAAACTTGAAGTAGACTACTCGTTAAGGGCGTATTAAACGAGAAAAAGTTTACGTTTCGAACTTATATTTTTGGTCTCCTGCTTCAAGAACTAAAATAAATATTTACAAAGATTTTAAAATACAAAGAAGGTCATTTATTGAAACATATAAATAAAAATATTAGAATTCACAGCAAAACGAACAGCAGTGTGCGCACCATACTTAATCCCTTTTTTGTAGTTATCAAAGAATTAATTGTCTCTATATATTCAGTAACGGGAACCCGTTAATATAGAATCTGATATAATAAATCTTTTTGTGTGATTGGATCAAAAATTGAAAAATACTTCTGACTCATTATCGTTATAAATTGCTCTTCTTGCGAGTAGAAATGAAAAACGACCTCATCAATTCATTACTGTTTTTATCTTTGGAGTGCGAAAACCAAAAATCTGCAATCCAATATCCAACATTTAACAACAGTCGAATCTCTGTGTATCAAATAGTTACCTAAACTACGCACTACTGCATTGCCTCTCACGTTCCTCTATCTCAATATCGTGTCGGAAGAAATCGTTGATTACTTAAAAGTGATAAGTTCATGATAAGATTTAAAAATAATTTTATTTTTCTTCTGAAAGAGAGAACCAAATGATATAAAGGCTCCGACAACTAGGTATATACTATTTCTCGTTTAGTCTTTTATCTTAAAGATTTCCTTATCTAGAATTAAAGTGTTTTTTCAATAATATTGAAAAAAAATATATATAATAATATATAATATATTAAATTCACATAAAATATAAATAATATTAAAATTTAATATTAATAAGTTTACGGGTATAATAATTAGTCACTATAGGAATATAACTTCTTACTATATATATATTAATTTAAGTTCTCCATAGATATAGGCGTATCAATACTATATTTGTAACGTCCATAACGCGTTTTAGTAAATGAATTATATCATACTTTAAGTGCTAACAATAATATTATATAGGTTACTCAGAAGCTAGTTCAGTACCGCCTTTATATTATTAGCGAAGTGGTCCCTATTCCCAGGACAGAATTTGTATCACGCGGGGGGGCATACCCAAAATATTCGTTTCTATTTATATATATTAAGATGTAGCTTATATATTTTACTATAGTAAGTAGAACTATACGATAATAAATCAATTTATAATATATTATAATAATATATATATATATATATACACTATATCATTTTCTTTTTCGCGTCGTTAGTAACTATATATATATTACCTTATTATATTATTATGAGGATTAAATAAACTTAATACATCGCTATTCATAATACCCATATATAGATATATATATATATTTATAGTTATATATAGATATAATAAAAATAATACTGCTGTAGAGAAATAAACTGATATAATATTAGCGTTTCGGATAATATAGGTATAGCTACTTAAATATAGATGTACGAAAATAATATTTTAATATATAATATAAAAAAAACTTCAAATAATAAGCCGGTAAATAAATAATTACGATTTTAAAATAAATAATAATCTCACATATAAATAAATAAAATATAGTTAATAAGCTTACTAGATAAAAATATTGCCATCATTAGAATAACTTATATCGACTTTAATATAATTTAGTAGTTTCACACTAGCATGATATAAGCGTCTATATACTTATTATAGACCGCTAGTTATAAGATACTATTAAAGCTATAAATTAAACAAATAATTAAATATAAAAGGTACTTCGAAAAAGCGTTCAGTATAGTATATATATTTCTAGCTATATATTTGACAGATAATTTACTACCGTAAGTGCGTATCCACTATTACTATAGGACTTTTTCGAAGTGAATGATATATCAGTATAAGAAAACGAATTAACCTGATAATATACGTTATATCGCTCGCGGCGTTATCACTACTTTTTAGAGGTATATAATATATACTATATATACGCTTCAACCTCAGTATATTATAAAGAAGTGAAGTGACAAATATTAATATTTCTAAGGACAAAGAGATGGCGGAGTAAAATTTGATTAACTACTAGAAAAATCATCTTGCCAAATATGTTAAACTCTTATCAGTCGACCCGGCAGCCTAAGTGAAACCGAATGAAGAAGCTATCAGAAATCGAGTCAATCATCAGTTTTATGTCAAATTTAAAATTTCATGGAAAAATATGTAAAGAATAAAAAGAGATGGAGGGACAAGACAAAGTTTTTTTTCAAACTCCTTTATTTACTACAAAATAGCATTAATAAGAAGTATTAATGTTGAAAAGTTCTTTTTATTGAATGCAGTTAGACACGGATAGAAATGCACGAATAATTGCATACTAAGATGTAAATCTATTGGAGCTATAATGATTGTATGATCGGATAACCAACTGAAAGATACTGTCACGGTTATATGACCTTTTTCTCGGCGATCCGGTGGATCCTGTGCCCGGAGTGCCCATTCAACTCTCGATGAAATCCCATTTCAGTCATCTGACACTAAATCTACTATTAGGGCTCTTGAGAGAAGATACTTCTTTTCCTGTGTAACAATTGTTTATACCTACTATTATATTCTTCATAATGGACTACATTACACCCGTTAGCTATGACAAATTGCAAGGAGATACAAATTTCTTTTAGTGACTTATAAACCTCCGTCTCTCTTATTTGTCTCAGTCATCAATATACAATCTTAACAGTAATTGGAATGAGAAGTAGATCAAGTTCTGCCGGGAGTCCACTTGGTAATGTTGATGGTTCATATAGTTTTTAGGCTTTTAATTTCTTTTGCTACACAATGTATACAATACTACGCCTGCGTATACGCATGACAAAAAATCGCTGAAATTCTTACTTTGCATTTTCTGATGCTTCAATTTTAGTTTTAACTAAAGGTAATACGAGATTTGCATCCTGACAGCGACGCATATATAAATTTACTTTAACCTCGCTACATACGTTGCATTCCGATCGACTGATACTTATAAAATCTTTTTAGCGTCTAGAAATATTTCGTTGTGGAGGGGCCCATGCCCCCTGGCCCCCGCCTGTGAGGATTACGCACATCTTATATATCTGAGCTATCTAACTACCTATATAGATAATTAATAATATAATGACGGCAGGAAGGGATACTATGTTATAATAGGTTCGATAAATAGGCTAATAATCTATAATAGATAGTGGTACAAAGAATATAAAATCTTATAAAAAAATTCATGAAAAATTAACAATTAAATAATTCAACAAAATATAAAAAATTTAATAGTGAGTTTTTACAGGGTATATTTTATGATACTATACTTTCAGTAAATAAACTTTCTATAACTATATATATTAGTTTATCCACGATGAGGTAGATATATATTATCATATAACTTAATATATATGACGTTATAACTTAAAATCGGTTCTTCATTCTTCGAATCGTACCTACTATCCCCAGAATTGGGGTGCTGTGTTAAGTGATCACACATCCGGAAACACAGAAGAGATAAGGGAGTAGGTTAGACATCTGTGACGACAAGATCGAAAAGAGAGCCCCCACGCCTTTTTATTCGTCCCTTTCACCCTCAGTGAAAGCTCGTTGCAATTCAGAAAAATTAAACCTAGGTGTTCACGAGACGCAATGAACCCTCACTGTGGCACTCCGTCGCTATGTTTTAGGGTTCATCTCTTGGAAAGGCCACAAACATACCTCCCTCTCACAAAAACCTCCCATTCCCTCATGTATTAGTACCTGTTTTCTAGCACTCGTGACAAATTCAACATTTCCTTCATCCTTTCAGGTTATTTCTTTTACTATGAGATCTCGATCCACTCTTTATTTTGGTTCAGCACAAGGCCCGATCGATTTGTCGAGACACACTGACCAAACAATATATATCGTCTAGACACAACTGTACTATCATCCATCCCATTTTCCATATGACCAAACCATTCTCAATTTACTCTCGTTTATTCCCTCATTTACTCCTATCCTTGCCCACACACACACCCTAAATGCGTTTACTTTCACATATTACTCAATTCTTCCGCTTCACTGCGAACACGTACACTACATTATTCCTTAATGCAAAAACGCGGAAGTCATCACTATCAAGATTAGTCCAATACATCCACCAACGACTTTAATGCACTAGCCATCTTCCTACCATTTATAACTTCTCCTGAACTACACTACTACACTGTGAATCATCCGTTCCCTTCTCCAACATATATCCTAACATGTTAAACTCGGATATATATGGTTCGCAGTTAGCTCGTCACCAATTCACATAACTAATCACCACCGTGCAGATCTTCCCCTCGACTACAATTTAACCGCATAACCTTCTTACATAGCTTAGTCGCGTCTTTGCTTTTCAAACCCCTCTCTTACAACATGGCAAACACACTATAACCAATCCTCTCAAAACACTCTCTTTCAGAAATTCTTCACATCGTAACAAAGCAAATCACCGAGTGCAATATATAAAAAGTAGGAACTGTAGATACCTAATTCCATTCATCCAATATATAATTCACCCAATACATAATTCCAAATACATCCAAATTCCAATACATCCAATATACAAAATGTGTATAACCACAGAGAGATTGCACAATCGCTAGCCACACTCCACTATTTCAATGACTTAATAAACACTCATGTTCCAAATACTCCATTTTATTTTTTCTCACACGTCTTCTCATCTATGACATCACCTCTGTTGATTTCCATTCAGGCGGCCTACCACCACATCCATATATCCTACTAACACCTGCCAACTAGTACACTCCCTATAATTATTCTCTATCATGCGCGTGGTGCAATATCTATAAAACACTAAAATAAAACTTATTTTCTTAAAATTCTCATCTTCTCCATCATTTGTTTCAATTTAAAATATTGTATCCACACCACACGTCTAAACCAACTTCTAAAATCAGCTGTTTCACTGTTCCAGATTCAAGTACATTCAGTCACTCGACATAGCTCTTACTCCGGCATATCATCTTGCGCGATACACAGTCCATAGCAAACTAAAATTCCGCCCGATATAATTTATACTGTTACCGTATCATATCCCCTCACCCCTATCATATAAGGGGTACTAGTACATGTCTCTCTTCAATCCCTCAGAAACTCAATTCTACCTACCATAAACGCTTTGTTACATCAGCTTTCCAAGTCACAACGGATCACGCATCTCGCAACCTTTTCCTGGAGAGCATAAACTCTGTACAGTAATTTCCAATCTATGAACTGCAAAATTTACATTTCTTCAACTTCTCTCACGTACTGAACACCCCGAGGTACGCTCCCCTCTTATACTAGAGGACCTCATCCCAAATATCTCTCTCTTCTTGCACCACTCAAACCGACAACCATTCACTATCCACTCTCTTCATTACTGCCAGTTATGTCAGTATGTTTCGAAGTGTTTCACGGCGACACGTCTCCTCACATACCCATATTACATCACAGTTTATCTGCAATCATATTAATCATGTAATTATCTCCTATCATATTCTATTGCAGTATTCCATTTATTTCTAGTTAAGTTACTCTTAACGCTTTCGCTTCTAGAAGGAGCGTTGTATATCCACTTTTACTCGCCCAATTCTTTACCTCTCTTCCAGAGCTTCGATTTCATCGTATCTGCATTTTTCTCCTCCTACGTTTGCACAAATTTTAGTTATTTTCTTTCTTCCTTAAAATATTACTTTTAGAATAATCTTTTCTTTTATTAAAATACAATCAATTTCATTCTGGCTAAGTCTAATAGGTGGTTTTAATATTTGTTTTAATCAGAGCTATGCATCACCTAAACATATCATTATAAATCTCAACGAATTATCTAGATTAAACATATCAATATATCTTCCTTAACTCAGAATACACATAACTATATCTCTAAAATGCTTCTAAAGCTTACTATACAAAGTCTTCCTCCAGTGTGATGTGCCAAGATTTCATGCTCATTCTAATTTATCACATATTGAATGATTTATTTGCAAGCACTCTAAAAATGCTTTACTTACTAAGTTTTCTTACTCAAAACTTCTGACATCTTGTAAAATCTCTTTACACGTCATTCTGTCACCTTCCTATCTCCCATTCAGGCGAAGACTAAGAGTCTTAATCGCTACGTACAACCATAATGATCTAATATAATCAGCCTTAACATAACCCCTTCTACTGATTTAATACCAAACACTACCGTTCTGGCAATTACCGCTTCCACACTCGAAGATAATCGAATCATATATTATTATTACTATTAAACCCTATCTCTACCTACACCAACTCTAGCAACTTTTGATACAAATTTACTCTCCGTGAGTATTAAAAGAAAAGTATTAGCCCGTTACACTACACCAAGCCACTGTCTATCCATCCCCCTTTTTGGTCTATATCTCCACCTTTAGTCCACAACAAAAAATCTGAGGCGTCTTACCTCACCCCACATACAAAACATCATTCACATTATCCCTCAAAAAATCGCCCACTCTCTGCTAACCTCAAGGATGGACCCATATGTCAACAACCACCATACCTTGCTCCTCCTTCGCACCCATTTTCAAGCTTGAATAGAGAACATAGAAAATACTCCTATACTCGCAAATAAGAATCCAACCATAGCTCTGATACCAATAACGATAATCATTCAGATGAGCTATTTTTATCTTTAAAAGATCTCATGTCCATTTTACAATCAATTCACACACACTTTTTTTTCCACTCTTAGCAAATTTTGTTGTTACACACACACCACACACACCCGACACATCACACAGCGCTTTCATTGCCAGTCAGACTAACTACTATTTTATTAGTAGATTTAATATATATATCAATATTACTGTGACTATATTCTAATAACCCGATAAATATATAATAAGATATTAATAGGATTCAGTTACTAGGTAAATAGGGTAAACTATGATTATATAGTATTTATAATATTCAAGTGCCAGCACTTTAAGCACTTAGCGCGCCCCATGCTCCCAAGATAAACAATTTTTACGCCCTTTCACCACACCATAAACTACTAAGTAAAATATAATATATATCTTAAAAATAATAATAAATATTCATTGTAATAAAATATAAAATAATAATATTATAATGTAGCACAAAATAATAAATAAATTATTTAATAAGTTTCTGAGGTAATATAATTAATATGCATACTACTATATAAATATATATATTTCTAGGTAATTATAGTATTAGTTATATCCCGTAATAATAATAGTATGCTATACGGTTTACACTATATATTCCGTAATTTGACAAAGAATTTGATCATGATTCAAAGAATCTTTGAAGTGACTTTTTAAGACCATCTCGAATGTCTTTTCTGCTTGTTTTAACTCTTGTTATCTGACTTTTAATTTCTTATGAAAAATGCGAGAATTTTCCTTTACATGCGCATCTTATACTTATTCTATGTCTATGTCAACAAAACAAATCTATTCACTTTCATCCACGACACTATATTAAATGAGGTGACGTATATTAACACTTATATAGTAATATATTTATATAATTAATTAATAGTTATATTAGTGTAACATTTATCTATGAAAGTTGGATATAACCGTGAGATATTAATAACTAGAACTATAATAATTATATATATAATATAATAATTAACTCTTAAATATACTATTATGATTCAGATATATTTTGAGCATAGACCTATAATAAATATTATAATAAATAGTAGATATATATATATATAATATAACTTATATAATTACTTCATAAAACATCACCTATATTAATATATATTAATATATGAGTAGTGACTTATCGATTAAGTGTTGTTGGGAATATATATACTTATATATATATATATATATTATATAGTGATATATTATATCGTAAATATAAGGAGTTACATAACTTATATAAAATATGAGTATATAGTATATATAGAGGGAGAGTACATGATGATTAGTTGGACATTCCAGGAAAACGAAATCAAATAAAAAAAAAATGTACAACGTAATTTCATATGATTTGAGAGTTAAAATACATTAGTAAATACATGAAGGATTTTCAAATGTAATTTATAGTTATAATATTATAACTCAAAAAAATTAAATAAAGAAATTGAAATATTATTTTTTTTGCTTCACAACTATAGCTATATAAAAATGAGAAAGCTTAGGCTATTATTTCAGTTTAATTAATGATATATACGTAAAGTTATTAAGAAAACACACTTACAATAATAAATGATTATTTAATATATATTTTATATATTTTATGTTTGATCGGTGGGCCTTCGGCCCCCCCTACTATATCATACCCCTTTCCCCCGCATGAGCGGGTGCCCGATCGCAATGCTCGCTCGGGTCGCGGGGGGGAGTTTGTGTTTAAATAAAATACCATAAATATATCTAATAATAACGAAAATCAAATAATTAAAATGAAAGAACTTAGAAAAAAAATATAATTTCTATTAAATATAATAAATAAATTGAATAATAATATGATAATATCGATAATAATAACAATAATATGAATAATAATATAATTAGAATAATAATATAAAATCTTGTTAATTCTTAAAAATTAAAATGCAATAACGCCTAATAAATAAGAGAAGAGTCTGCAGCCCGAATAAAGATAACAAGCGGTCCACCAAATATCCGTTGTTGTTCTTATCGAAAATTCCCCGTAATAAACCGGAGTCCAACAATCTATATTAAAATGAGTCCCTCGATTATTAATAATTTGAATATTAATAATACTATATTTAATGTGAGTATATATATATACTTTTAAATACATATTATATAATATATATAGTGATGATATAGAACTTCGTTATAGAATATATAATAATTATAAGCTATTTAGTATACAGTAATAGCTATACGCTGTATTTTAGTATCGGATCGCCCAGATTTATGAATCAACTTTACATTATTACATCTGCGATATACATGTTTCACAATTAATGATTCATTACAGGTTTTCGACTTGCCTTTTTCAATAAATTTGTCATAAATATCTTACATCTAATTTTAAAATCATTGTTCTCGAACTTAATAGTCAAGTAACTCAGCGAATGAAGTATAAGACCTGTTGGGACTGCGCACCGCACGATAAAATTTAATTATCTACCCTTCTAAGGTCGAGAATGATCTTTCAGCTGAGCAGTTGTCGCAGTAGTACCCATAAATAAATTTCTGAAGCTATAGTCTGATTTGGATTCTTGATCGCATTAACGGCTTGTTGTATTATACACAATATTTTTTCATATTGGTGACTAAGGTTTTTATATTAACCTCTGGTTAGAAACCAAAGACATTGAATGAATTAGCATCGCTGCTTCTAAAAATTTTCTTAAGATCGGAAATCTACTAGATTTTTTTGTTAATACTTAGCTGACTTTTGAATGTCGTTCTGAGGGTCAGTTTCAGGTGCAGACTTCGTTGCATAAGAATAAAACTTTTTCTGAATAATAATTCGCTGTATGAGCAAAACCTTCGCCATACGTTATTTCTGTGACAGCGTTAGTCTATATAGTGGAATATAGATATTGAAAGTTGCTTCGAGTGAAATGGTATATAATAGAGTTTTCTCTTTCGTCACTGCTTAAGTTTAGACTTAGATACAGTTCTGTGATGTCTTATTGAGTGTAAAGTTTCAATTGCAAAAATTTGTACAATTTTCGAATAGAGTTTCTAATGAAACTTCTAATTTCATTAAACTATCTTGACACAAAGAGTTTACAAATTAAATAACGGTGGCCAAAATCACATAACTTCAGATATTGCAATATTTTTTAATTATCCATAAATCAAATCTTTCATAAGATATTGTTCACCACTAATACAGACAATAAAGAGTAAAATTTCATACTGATAACTCATTACTTGTCTTTTCTACTCTGCCATTCTAATTATTTTCATATCTCATTATTATAGAGTTATGAAAGCACTTAACAAATAAGCTCTCCAAACCTTTCGTTAGCACCTTTTAACAAGAGCTTCTGCTCAAGTGTACTACCCTGTACCTCATCATAAGTTCTGCCTTGACAGTAATTCTTTGAAAGAGAAGATTCGAATATGAGCTTAACAACGGAGTTCACTATAATGGACGTCATAATCGGTTTGAAGATAAACATTTAAGACTTAAAAAACAAAATAGTACTTCAAAAACGAATAGCGTACGCCGAGCGAAAATGTAGGAAAGCATTCTGAAGCAAAGCCAAGAAAAAACAAATCTGTTGTGTTCTGACAAATTCCTCGCAGCTGAGACCGTGAGCAGTACCCCACTTTCTTGTAATTACATACAAATGCTTTGAGCTGAACATGGTTCGGAATTGCCGAAGATAGACTTCAACTACTGTAAAATATCTTGTTTGCAGGCCAGTAATATATTCCTACATGATATAGCAGCATTATATAGCGTTTGACCACACTCTGCTACTGATGTCTAAGCTTCACTGTGTGCTTTTGAGAAAACTCCTCCTGTTCGACTACGGATTCTTTACCCAATAAATGCACCAGGTCGTTTTTTAAAAAGCCTAAAAAAAAGCGTTCTTTGGGTTTAGGGAATAAACGTCGTAACCTTCCTCTCGTACCATTTATTCTAGATATAAGCCTCAGCTGATCTTATGAGTAATGTCTGGAGGATGATATCAACAATAATGAAAATACGTATTGTTCAGAAATTTCTTCGACTATTTTCGATTTTCAAATTTCACTATAGTGGAGTTCTTCGTATAGCGGTGCTATTGTAATAAATAATAAATGCTTATTTTGCCATGCGAATTTTGGACATGAGACTAGGTAATTTTGTAAAGAAGCGGTCAAATTCTTGCAAAATTCCGTAAATTACACACCATAAAATTTCCATTTCGAACCACCTATTTCATCACGCCTCGGAAAACGCCAATGATAAACCCTCATGAAAAACATGAATAATAATTAAAGTCACAAAAAAAAATTTAAGTTCGGACCACTTATTGACAGACATAGTTTAGTAACTCGAACTTAACAAGTCACCCTATAAACTCGTTTCTCGCATGGATGAGACGAGTCTCACTATCAATGATTTCGATCTCTCTATCTAATCTGTGAGTTGTAGAGAGCAGCTAGTACCTTTGTTAAGCCAACTCTACATATGACATTACCATATAATAGTCTTCGGTAATTCCGAGAGCAAAGCTCAATCATAGCACCTCACGCATTTTTACGAAATTCCGTTAAGGCGACACTATTTCATATGTTCAGTCAATCTTATGATATGACTTATTACCCTTTTATCGAAGGTAAGAGACTTCGTCTGGAATTAAACAAACACCGGCCCTCCAAAAAGTTTACAAGAGCGATGCCTACAGCAAAGACGCATCAGTTGCTCGTGATACACTTAATATTCTAAGAGTATAGAACCACTATTCCACATATCCATCACATTCAAAAGTTTCGATTCAAACAATGAGAATTTGTTTAAAAAGTATACTTTTTATCTGGATAATTAATTCATCATAGATAATATCGACAAAGAAAAGGGTCATAATCGTGATCTTAATTTTGATTCATGCCTCGTATGTCTTCTAAGCCGAAAATCAAATAATCATATCTCTAGAACATTTGTCGCATAGTAAGATTTTAGATCCGCACCTTGGCACTAGGAGGCCCTAATATGGTGCCCATTGAGATATCAAATCGGACATGCAAACATAAAATAATTTTATAGTGATTACGGAATTTATTTGACTACTTAGAACTCTATCGACTTATATTATCATTATATAGTTCCTCAGATGTAATATATATACGTCAGCTTAATGATCGTACTAATAATCGGAATTTGATAATATATACTATTTAAAGCTATTTAACAATATATAAATTAATGGTTACTATACTAGATAGCTTTATCATCCAGCTTTTTA
>JABUQX010108552.1:5000-13009 GCA_015478945.1 Trachelipus rathkii | reverse complement strand
AAATATAAGGCTGTAGACAGGGAGGGTCAGTGGGTCAACCTCGAAAGATTATCTGAGACAAAATTTTGATGTCAAAGGTCTCTTAATTTTAGATAATAATATATAATATAAATAATTAAAATAATATCAATGTAATAATATAAATAACTAATAATATGATAAATAATAATAATAACAACACTGGGTCAACAAAGATTTTGCGTCAAAACATTTGAAGGTCCATTTTATATGTAACTGTGCGCTGATGTTCTCGAAATGACCTTCGTTTTCTAGATCATGGCTCTTTGTTTTTGAGATACGGGGTCAAAAATTCATTAATAAAATTATGTAGGGTTTGTAAAGTAATCAGCAAAAAAAAATAACATACGAAGATTACATATCAATTGTAATGAGTAGGTATAATTGCTAAGTAGGTCAAAACTATACTATTCGATTCAATGAATATCCAATTATTGCTCTTAAAATCTTCATCTCCGTTGCCTGTATTCGGTGCAGAATGTGGACAATCACGTTGACGGCTCCAACAATAGTCTGCCATCATGTTGTTACCGATCTCCTTGTCATGATTTCTTCATCACTGATATCTTGGAATGAACCTCTCCTTGGTTCTCAACTATACTTACATTCTAATTATCCGAACCGATCTAAGTTGAATACGTAAAAAGTGACTTTGATGCTCTATTAGATTTCAATATTTTTAAAGTCTGATCATTTATTCCTGTCGAGTTACATCAGTGCTAGGATTTATGTTGGCCTCAAAGAAGTCTGAACAACCAAGACAACTTTCCAGGCAGATGCTCAATATCATCATTGGATTTATGAAATTGTCATCCTTTGCTTGATGATTTGGCGAATTGAGGGCCGCTAAAGATTCCATACTTTGAGGATTCTTCCATACTCATCCTGGAAAAAGATCTGAAATATATTTGAACAATCACCCAATCTTTGGTCAGGCCCTAACAAATGCTTCATAGTCTATTTTGACGTGGATTAGGTGGACAATAATAATTTTCCATTTCAAAACAGAAATTCCTACTCAAGACCCAAACCAAACACAGATATGTATTCCCTAGGCAGGAACCACACAAAGAACTTTTCCCAGTGTCTCCTTAGCCTACTGTCCCACAAGCATATAAACAGGGTAGCTTAGTTATTCCGTTTTGCTGCCGATGTAGAGATGTTGACTCAGTTCAAATCAACTCATAATAGACCTACTGGTGTTCACTATGCTAGCTTGCAGATCATTCTTATACTTTTTCTATTCCTCTTCAGTGTTTGTTGAGTGACCTATTGGAACGTGCATAACTTTGCAATTGTAGCAATAAAACAACTTCAAGCTCTTCGTTGAACCTATCCAATAAACAATGCGCCATATCTTCTGGTCGCGTTATTTGGTAGACCTCATTTGGAGTAGGAGTAGGGATATTCCTACAGATACAGGTTTCTCTTCAATGAAAGTGGAAGAAAGACTATCTTCTCTTGCCGAAGATCAAAGTTATTTTTACATACTTTGAGCTCTTTTCACTTAGTATAGATGCTAAAAGCTCAGAATCTTGCTTGGAGATGACTTACAATCTCGTACTAAATCATACTGGTCTCTTCCTGGGAGAACTGTTACCGTGTAGAAGTACTTCATATTCACTACACATATCTGCACGTCTGCACACAAACCTGGATATCTTCTTCCATCAGTAATGCCATGTCCTGGGAGTGTAGTGGAAACACTGTGGGACATCGTCGAGGTGTACAGGTCCCTTTCTTATATAAAAATCCGGATACTCAAATTTACGTTCTTGAACGATTGATACTTTCACATTAACAAACAAATAACAGTCCACTGTGGTGATTCTGCTCCGCATAACATACTTTACACTAAATTTGGTAAACCTTTTCTTCGTCATTTTTTCCACTGACGTAGATTTCGTCACATCACGTTTTACAGACATCTGGGATAGCCAAGAATTATCTGGCCCCGAGTCATTCCAAAGTACGCCAGCAATATGCTTCTTCACAAAGGTTAAATATTCTCTCTTTGGGTTCTCTCTGGTTAATATACAAGATTAGCAGAAGTACTCTGGGTTTATTCAAACGCTCTTCGTGAAGTAACAACGTCTGAAATAGAAAAAATAAAGTAATAAAACAAAGCCTTAAAAAGAAATAAACAAATATTTAATGTAAAATGCATTAAAAAAGATATTTGTCATAAGAGTAAATCTGGAACAACCGCTATCTAAAATAGAGCCAATCTGAAAACTACTGATGTCATTTACGAAATCAGCAACAAGATATACTATATAATTCGGTAAAAATATTCCTTGGCGCCAAAAACAGTTAAAATTTTTTGTTGGCCAGTGTAATAATAATAATAATAATAATAATAATATAATTAATTTAATAATAATAATAATAATAATAAAATAATAAGTAATAATAATAAAATAATAAATAAATAATAATATACTAACATATATAATAATTATATATAATATAAGTAATAATATATATAAATATTATATAACATTATAAAAAAATATATTTGTAATAATCTCAACTTTAATAATATAATAATAATGAATAATATAATATACATAATAATAAATAATAATCTAAATAATATAATATATCAAATATAAATACATAATAATTAATAATAATAATTATAATTAATGATTGAAAAGTATTTATTAATGAATGAGGAGACATGCTTTGATGGCCGGTAACGATTTCTAGTCTGGGCTTTCCGCATATGTATGAATATGTAGACCAGGGAACTAAATGTGAAGTTATCAAGTTTGCAGATGATAGCAAATTGGCTTACCTCAGTTAGTTGAAAGAGATGATGGATGATATAAATATTAAAAGATAAAGGTGGGGGTGTGTAACGTTGGATGGATAGCAAGTTCATTCCTGTCTTCAACTCAAATCTTCTCTCATCGATAAAATCCATCTGGCTCGATAAGTGCTTGTTCCTGGCATCTTCAGAGCATAGATAACAAGTGGCGTATCGGGGGGAAAATCTCGTTCTCTCATCATCTCAGCCAATTTTCATCTCAGCTAGAAATGTTGCAGGGATACGTCTTCGACGAGCACGCGGCTTCATCCAACAAAAGTGGCTTCACTTCTTGTTCATCTACTGCAAATCTTTCTGGCATCTGCAAAAACATACTCTAGCACTTCTTGTAAATCTCGCTCTTTCTCTGAATGGTCTGTTGTAATTCTCCAACTGAAAAGGCCAATCTCTTCGGCTGCTATTTTCAACTAACTGGTCAACGCCTAGTGACATTTGTGCATTTCTCTTCTTCCCTTCTTCCCTCTCAGGTGTCATATGTCTTTGCCATGTGATACATTTGAATCGGTGTTCCATATGCGCCTGAACTATAATGAAAGATAGGAAGCACGAGTGGCACAGATGGACCCACCAAGTTTTGAGGATGTGCTTCCTTGTTATCGCCCGCCCCTCGTTCATCGTACTTCTCGCCTATGTCTCATACTGAGGCACTTTCACTCAGTGTTGAAGCTCCAAATCCAACGGCTATTCGAATAAGGAAGGCCGCTCTGATCTTTTCAAACTATTGCCCCGACATAGCTACCACTTGTATTCTATCTAAGACTTTTGAAGCCTTCTCAAACTCTCATTTCTTAGATTATCTGGAACTCATTCCCTCTTTCCGAAGCCTAGTACGAGCTTTCAGCCTAGAGGTTCTTCTGGCGTATATACTTTTCCTATTATAAGAAGTCCGATTTATGGTTTTCAGCTCTTACGAACGGGGAGATTGCGTGGTGGCGCTGACGATATCCAAAGCATTTGACCGAGTAGGCAGCGTCCACTTGCTCTTTCCCAACTCCCCGTCCTTTGGTTTCCTCTTCTGCTTTGGCTTAATTGTCTAGCTCTGTCTTTCAATCTCTAAATATCGGGCTGTTGTTGATGGGGCGATCTTCTTATTTTTTTGTCTGTCAATAGTGGTGTTCCTCATGGGTATATATATTATTTCTTACTTTATTCCTACTTCATTATGATTATCACACCTCACATCTATAGCTCTATCCACTCATTGACCGATAACTGCACTTCATCTTTCAAGCTCATTTCATTCTGCTTAAATCTTTACTTTTAGAATTGCCGTCCGTCTTAATTTCTATCTATTCTCTCTGAATCGGATTATATTCTTATCAGTTTTGACAATTTTTAACCGTTTAAAAAAATCCCAACTTCTGCAAACTCCTTCTCTAAAACGCATTCTAACTTCTATCGTCTTTCGACGGTCTTCGTCTCTCCTGTTGAATATATAAACACTTGGCCTTACAATAAACAAAAAAATGTCTTGTAAACGCTATGCACAAACGAGTTTCGCTAGTGGCGGCCTCGGAAGAAAACTGGAGTTAATCTGTTTAGATTGCGCCTTTCTTTTCTCTTCGTCAGTTGCTTCCAGCTATAGCAAGGGTCTCATTCCTGCCCTTGGTATTTCTGCTCATCATTCTGAGGGGGCTGCCTCTGGTTTCACCGGCTTTGGATAGGGTTCCGAGTCAAAGCCAAAAGGCTTAGAACTGTTCGGTTGTGTGTTAATCTATAATCTATAGGACCCATCGAAGTGCTCGAGGGAACTTATCATTTGCGTACCAACGCCGACCTTACGACGCCCTCTAGTAGCACAAGCGAGTGCTGTATCTGCGCTAGTTTGTGTTGATATTGGTTATCACAGCTATTCGCTGTGGTGCTTATAGTCTTCCGCGCCACTCTGTATCTGGTGGGAATCTCATCCAATTTCTATGTCCCTGTTGAATTAATTCGCTCACTAAAGCGCTGGCGTCTTTGTGCCTACTGCGTATTTTGGGCTAGAGGGTGAACTTGGAGCGTACTACACCCCCTCCTTGTGAATAGGCCTTACTGGTGAGTGGTGTGACAACTGTAAATAAAAAAGTTCCTTAGTCGGCAGATATGAGCAATGACTGAATCCGTACTCACACATCCAAACATGGATTCATATACCCAGAAAAGCTGCATTTTCACCCATTAAGCGATCAGATGGACAAATTGTCGTCAAAGCGTATTTTTACCTATCAAACTTAAATTTAGCCTTTGATCTAGCAACCGCATACACAAAATCTACCAATAGCTACTACCGAAATCACTCATGATCAGAATGCGAATTGCTTTCTATCCTCTCATTCTTTCACCCAAACAACCATTCCAGCCACCCACTCATTTCACGTTTCCTTCATCTTTGTTTCAGTCACCCAACTAGCAAATCAATTTGCTCTTTCTAAATAATTCATCATCCTTCCATCATTTCTCCTACATTATTCCTCTGACATCCATGTATCCATACGATTCATACAATTTCGTCGAAAGATAGAACGCCGCTTACGGCGACCACGACCTTCTGAGCTATGCATTAGCATCCTGGCAAAAGATAAGTGTATGGGCCAAACCCAACTACACCATCACGTTAGTTCCTTCACAACACAGGAACTACGATGTTTAGCAATTTTTCTCCCCACAATAGGGGATTAAAGGGATGGGATGTTCTGTAAGAATGTTTGCTAAAGAGGGGGTGGGATATAAGTATGGTGTATATAATATGTGCGATAAAAGATGGTGATCATCTAAGATATGTTGTCTGAGGATGAGTGTGATATTGAACGCAGAGAGAAAGGGCGCACGCATTAGGCACTGAACGTCATACATACATCAAGCAAAATGGGTATAAATATATATTTATTATATATAATATATATATAATATATATAAATAATTAATATATTATTAATTTATTATATATAATATATATCTACTATATAATATATAAATATATATAGTATATAATATAATTCATATTTATTGATTTAATATTATCGCAGAATTCTTATTTTGTTTCAAGTTAATCGCAAAATAATACGGCAAAATTGCCGTGAGATGACGTGACGATATAATCGTCATCTAATATAGAATAATATAATTAATTTATATATATTATATATAATATAATATTATATATTTATTTCTATAGGTATTAATATATAATACAAAAATAACCTATGTATAATAGAAATCTGATATTATCTCATAAATATGTTATACAGGTATTTTATAATATATATAATATTATATCATATACTAGTATTATATAATATATATTATATACATATAATATTATTATTATTATTATAATATATATATATTAATATATAATAGTATATATAATATATATAGTTATATTTATAATTATTATATATATCTATATTATTTTAAATGGTCCGATGAACTGTGGTCCGCAAAAAAAGCAGATGTCATTTGAAATTTAATATATAATAATATATTTATTAAGCTATTATATATATATATTGATATAATTAATACACCATATATTATATTTAAGTATATCTTTATGATATTTCTTTTATAATTTTGTAATTGTAGCAATAGTGTATTTCTTTTTTGAGGAGATTATATATAGTAATATATAGCTAATATATATTTATATATTTATATTATAATATATATATAATATATTATATTATATATATCTATAATATATTTTATATATAATATATAAATATATAATATATATTATAAATATATATAATATATACTATATATATATTATATATATATTATATAGATATATTTATTAATATATTATATACTATATATATATATATAATTATAATAATTTATTATATACTATTATATAATAATATATATATATACTATATATATATATATATATATATAATATTTATGTAAAATATAATATTCTCTTTTTTTTCAAAAATATCATATATATATATATAAGTATATATATGTATTATAATTATATATATTAATAATATTATATTATATATATATATATATTTATTATATTTTCTATTATGATTATATATATATATATATAATATAAGTAATATAATATAAATATCATATATACTTTATATCATATATATATAATAATAAATTATATATATTAAGATATATATAGCTAATAAAGCTGTTTAAATAGAAGCTTCCTACTTTTCAAAAATGTCAATTATTCGTGTATCTAGCATAAAATTTTCAGCAATTATTCTTCTGTGCGGAAAATATTTTTTGGGTTATTTTGGGTATTTTAAAACTTTTTTGCAGATATTGCTTTAATTATCATGGATAGTGGTTTACATATTTAAGTCGTGCGATTTGTTCATCAATTTTACTGAGGAACAATATATGTTGCAAATTTTTGCTATATTTTCCAATACTCTTTCAAAGAGTCATTTAAAAACGTCTCTTTTTGACGAATCGCTCCGTCAAATTGTATCGAATTTGGAGATCAATGTCAGTGTAGATTTGGGAGTGTGGAACGAAACCACCCTCATAAAAGAAAAAAATACTCAACCTGACAAAAGAAGTTAAAAAGAAAACGTTCCCTATCAGGAGACTGAGAACGGTGATTAAACGTAAGATCAAGCGCCATTTAAAAAATCTTGATATTCCTGCAACTAGAAACATTGTAGACAGTCACATCGTTTCATCCAAATTAAAGTAAATAAAGTCAAAATTGGAAGAAGTTAAAAAAAATTTTTACCCTCCGATCGAAGAAGTCATCAGTGAATCTTCAATCATAATTTATTATATACCGGTATGTATATATCCTACTCAATTTATCTTTTTTAATTTTTTTTTATTTTCGAAATTTATAAGGAAGCTGGTGCGGTGAGATCCATTGGCCCGAACCTCACTATCCCGCGGAAATTTTGATGCGCACATGCACCGCACCTGATCATCCCTACCATTTAATATTTACGAGGAAAGTCCTCGCTCCAAAATTTTAGCTAAAGGAGCTATGGCTATAGCTTGCAAAACTCGACGAGGTCGGTGCAAACTCATATTTTAATGTAAATTTCAATAAAATATTTAAAATTTAATTTATGTTTGAAATTTTATCAATATCTTAATTTTTGTAAAATATTTTGCAATAATTTTTAAATTTTCTTTATTGTAAAGTAATATTTTTATTATACCAGTAACAAATAAA
>JABUQX010108552.1:0-2500 GCA_015478945.1 Trachelipus rathkii | reverse complement strand
ATATATAAAAAAAATAATATATATATATATATATATATATATATATATATATATATATATATATATATATATATATATATATATATAGATATATATATATATATATATATATATATATATATATATATATATATATAAACTTTATCAAATAGAAGCTTCCCTTAATTTTCAAAAATGTCAATTATCATGTATCTAGTATAAAATTTTCGGCAATTATCTTCTATGCAGAAAATATTCTTTTGGGTAAATTTTGGGTATTTTTAAAACTTCTTTTGCAGATATTGCGTATTACTCATAGGTATTTGTTTACATATTTATGTCGTGCGATCGTCCATCAATTTTATTGACTAACATTTTATATTGCAAATTTTTGCTATATTTTCCAATACTCTTTCAGAGTCAAATTGTATCGAATTTGTAGGTCAATGTCAGCGTAGAACTTGGAGGGTGGAGGGAAATCGCCCTCTCAAAAGAAACAATACTCCACCTGAGAAGAGAGGTTAAAAAGAATACCTCCCTTATCAAGAGACTTACAAATGCCGTTAAGGGTCGATGAAGCGCCATTTAAAAAATCTTGATATACTGCAACTGGAAACATTGTAATAATAATATTCTCTCCAAAATTAAATAAATAAAGTTAAAAAAAAATTTGCATGGCTACATCCTCCGATCGAAGAAGTCATCAGTGAATCTTCAATCATAATTTTTTATTATATACCGGTATGTATATATCCTACTCAATTTATCTTTTTGAATTTTTTTTATTTTCGAAATTTATCAGGAAGCTGGTGCAGTGAGATCCATTGGCCCGAACCTCACTATGCCGCGGAAATTTTGATGCGCACATATACACTCCACCCGGATTCACACTACCAAAATTGTACTATTACGAGGGAAGTCCTCGCCTCCAAATTTTAGCTAAAAGGAGGCTATGGCCTATTAGCTTGCAAACTCGAAGAGGGACTGGTTGCAACTCATATATTTAATGTTAATTTTAATCATATTCAAAAAATTATTTATTTTTGAAATTTTTACAATATCTTAATTTTTGTAAAATATTTTGATAGTTTGCAATTTCTTCATATATAAAAATATATTTTTTATTATAACAGTAACAAATAAATTTTTAATATATATATATATATAATTTCAATATATAATATTTATAAATGAATAATAATAATTAATCTTACATAAATACTAAAATATAAAATAAAAGAAAAAAATATAAATAATATAAATAATAAAATAAAATAATTTAAAAAAAAATATATAAAAAATATAATATTTAATATATAAATAATAAAAATAAAAAATAAAATAAACAAAATACCATCATCATATAATGCTCAAATAATTCAAATTATATATAATTTTTTATGAAATATATAATAAAACATATAATATAAATAAAAAATATATGTAAAAATATTAAAATTTTAATTTTATTGTGATAAACTTATATATATAATAAAATGATAAATAATAATTTAAATATATAAAATAATAAGGATAAAATATAATATAAATAATAATAGAAAAAAAAAATAAATAAAAAAAATAAATTATTAACAGTAAAAAAAAAAAAAAAAAACCAGGAATATAATAAATAAAGATAACAAAAGATAAATTCTATATATATATATATATGATAAAATAATAAAAATATAATAAATATATAGGTAATACTGTAGACAGCGACCACACATTTTTGAGACCAAAAATTTTCAAAGTTGAAAAAATTTACTAAAATCAGAAAAAAGTTAAGTTAAGTTAGGTTTTTAAGAAAATTATTTTAAGGCAAGCTATCTGGCATAATTCCAGGAGCTTGCCACTAAAGAATTTTCATAAAAAAACTTAACATTTACTTTAATTTTTCTGAACTAAGAAATTTATTTGAAACATTAGAAAAATTTGCGTCGCAAATGTTGTGGGTCGCTGTCAATTACAGTAATTACCATATATTATTATAAATAAGTATAATATATATAATATAATAAAATATTATATATAAATAATAATGATAAATAATATAATAAAAATAAACTATAATAATAATACTACATAATATCAAAAAATAATTAAAAAATTATATATTTAACCTAAATTATTACATATAAATATAATAAAATAACACAGATAATATTCACAAATATACTAAACATAACTATATATAACTACTCAATATAATATAAACATAATATAAATATATTATAAAATAAAATAAAACAATATATATAGTAAAATATATATATATTATATGTATAGTAAATATTATATATATATATATTTAAATATATATAATTATATATATATATATATATAATAAATATAATTATATATATATATTAAATATAATATATATATATATTATAATTATATAATATATATATATATATTATACTATAATATAGTATATATATATATATATATGGATGGCTCAGGCATCTAAGATGTTTACTCCAGGAACGAAAATCAATAAAAAATGTAACGTAATTTC
>JABUQX010108551.1:20000-30699 GCA_015478945.1 Trachelipus rathkii | reverse complement strand
ATTGTTAACGCGTTCTCTGAAAAGTATTCCCGTCCATTCTCCTGTTATGTCTGTTGAATTTCACCAAAAACCTCGTCCTTGCCTTTCCTGCTTTATTCCCTATATGTTTTTTGCCAGGTCTAAAAATCTGCTTCCTTGTCTGCCTCACATCTTCCATCAGTTTCTTCCTTCATCTTTGCTGCTTCTTCTTTTCACTCTCTCTCTCTCTGTTTTATTTCTTGTTCCCCATACTAAGCCCTTGTCGGTGCAGTTCTATTTTTCAACCATCTTCTCATTAATAGCTGTCCCTCCAGAAGTTATGCACCTTCACTTCTTCAGTCCGACCCACCTTCGTGTGGTCTTCCTCGTTCCTTCTAGCCCATCTTTAACCCAGTCTCCTCTGTGTGCCCTTCTTACCTTTTTGTATCTCCCCCATTTCTCCTAATCCTAATTGTTCTAGGTCCTCGTTTTTTTTTTCAATATATTACCTTTTCCTGTCATACTAATTCAGTGACTCCACTTTAATCACATTTCTTTTTTCTTTATTTTGCAAATTTTCTGTCTTCACCTCCAGGTCCGTCACCAACAATCTATGATCCGAATCAATTGCTACTCCAGGTATCACTTTCACATTCGTTATTGGCCTACTATCAGACGATATTATATAGTCTATAATAGTTCTTTGATCGAATTCTCATGTGATATTGTTCCATCTATATCTTGTGAACCTAAGTGATCCCTTATTGCGAAAAAACAATTTCGATGATCTTTATTCCCTCCCTTAAACAAAAATCTATCAACATCTCTCCTTCAATATTCCTTATCTCCCCTCCATACTGCTCCACCATTCTCTCCATATCGTCTGTTCTCCTCCCCACTCTTGCAATAAAACCTCCAATTGGTAACAATGCATCCTCCCTCTTCTTCCGTCCGTCCAACCTTCTTCTTCCAACATTTCCATAACTTTCTCTTTTCCTCTTATGGATAATATAATATATTATATAATAGTATATATAATATATATATATAATATAATATATATATATATATATATATATAATAATTATATATAATATAATATATATATATATATATATATATATATATATATATATATATATATATATATATATATATATATGATATATATATATATATATATATATATATTTTTTTTTTTATAAAATAAATATATAATATATTATATATAATATTATATATAAATATATATTAATAATATATATATTATATATAATATATATATTATATAATATATATGGGCCCTTTTTAAAGTTCTATGAAGTGTTTTTGGTTCTTGGTATAAAGGCTTCTATATGTGTTTGTTGAAATGATTTAAAAATCATAAAACAAATGATGATTTATTCAATAAATATAAATAACAACATTCTCCCATTTATTGATGTTCTCTCTTTTTTCTTCGTAGGTTTCGATGAGCAGTCTCGACCTTTTCCTGTGTTTACCTCCCTTGCCAACTTATTCTTTTGAAAAGCTTTGTAAATTGAAATGAGTAGATTCTGTTGTTGCGGACTTTTCCTGAAGTTTTAGCCCTCCCTTACTTGAAAGTTGGGTTTTCTTGTAATTCGGATTTCTTTTTTCTTAGGAGCAAGCAAGTGGGTAGTGAGTAAGAGTGAGAATGAGAAGAGAGCGGGAGAGAATACTCAACAACGCAGTGGGGGAGCCTTTTATACAATGTTTCGCACTTGTCAAAATTTTGCTTACGCAAATTTTGGCATAAGTACGAACATAAATATAATTTTTCTTTAACTTTTACAAACAGTTATAATTGAGAGTGTTATATTACTTCCCATGCTAAACACGGAATTGTAAAGTATATAAATACCTAATATAAAAGAAATAATAATCATTCAAATGCATGCATATTTGGGGCATTCGAACATGCGGAGAAACTTTAAAACATGTCAATGACTAAAAATAATTAAAAGAAATATAAAATGGAAGTTTTGACATATAAGCAATCTGATTATGTCAGTAGACATAAGCAGTATATACAAACATTTGAATGTAAGAGATTACAAAATACAAAATGGTATTATGAGGGATCATATATTATACAAAAATAAAAGGAACATTCAAATATAAAGCCCTATTGGGAAATTTTTTAATACCCGATAAGATATTAGAGCAAATATACAAACATTTGAATGCAAGAAAATACAAATGTATACAAAATATTAAATCTATCGCACACAAGTTGTTTGGAGAATGTCACTTGGAGCGATTGATGAATCTTGGAATTTTGACATTGGTGGAAGATTACCGTCCATACTTGATATCTTGGTCCATATATTTTTAAAGAGAAGCTGCTGACACTGGATGAGACCAAACTAAGGAATCTTGAAAAACAAGGAACTGTTTGCGAGATTCTGGTTGGGTATAGGATTAAGGTTCTTACAGTCACCACAGGGGCTCACTCACCTGCGAGTATTTTTGAAACGAGATGTAGAAAATTGAAAGATCACCAGTTTCAAATTTAAAAAGTTTAAAGAACTTTATTATCTTAGATAGATGATGAAGCACCTTATTGCCGATTCATTTTCAGAACCGAAAAGAGCCTGAAGAAGTTTTCGCAGTGGAATCAAAATGACTTTCAGACCATAATCAAATTAATTAAATGTTTTAAAGAATTCTCCGATCGATAATATTTGTTTGATGTCGTTTAGTCATCCTTGGAGTTGCTTGATTTGGATTTTTTTAGGCATTATATCTGTTGTTTCTTCTTTTTTTTCATTTTTAAAATTTTGTAGGAATTTTTTAGTTAGTGTTGGGGTACGCCTGAAAGCAAGGCAAAAAATCTTTAGTATGTATCTTTTAAAATTTGTCAGTTGGAAAAGGCACTATTATCTTATTTTAAAAAGATACATACCTATTACCACATTCTTACTCTCTAAAAATTTGCGACTGTAACTCATCCCTGCAAAAGCATAGAGAAGAGAAGGAACATGGGATCGATGTTACAAATATAGAGCTGAAATCCCCGTCATAGACGATAACAAAAACAATGATTAGAATCTTTTCTAACTAAGAATGCAAGTAATATCAAGTTTTGTACATAGTACTTGTACTCTTTAAAAAAATTTATGAGTATTTTATTAAAAATTTTCAAAATATCTTTACAAAAATACTTTGAATATAACATCACTTAAACAACCAACTATTTTAACGCGCTATTTTTCCGTTAATTTATTGAAGTTTATTTACGAGTGCTGCAATGCGAGTAGGCGGTATGTCCTCTCGAAAGTATATTTATTTTTGTAATAATACTCACTTTCAACTTTTTATTGTTTATTTATAATAATATTATATTCACAACTATATTGTTTTTTCCTTTATAAATAAATATATAAGAATTATATATATGTAATATAATATTATCTTAAACTTGTAGATATAAAATATATATAATTATATACTATATTATATATATATATATATTATATATATATATATATATATATATATATATATATATATTATAATATAATATATATAATTGATATATATAATATAATATAATATATATATATATATATAATATATATTATATATAATTTTTATGTTTCTTTTTAATAAATATAAGATTTATAGATAGAAATATTTATATCTAAACTTTTTAGATATTATAATAATTTTAATAATAATAATAATAAATAATAATAATAATAATAATAATAATAATAATAATAAAATAATAATAATAAGTAATAAAAAAAGAGAGAGAGAAAGTTTTGATAGTATAAGAGAGTATTTTTAAAAAGGTAACTTCCTGACAACCGCAGTTGCGGTTGTGTAGCAGTGACAACCGCGATTGCGGTTGCAGTTGCGGTTGTGTAACCAGCGACAACCACGGTTGTGCGGTTGCGGTGCGGTGCGGTTGTCAAAACATGTGCGGTTGCTTCGCATTTGCAGTTGCGGTTATTCGATCTACTGATATATATATAATATAGTATATAATATTATATAATATATATATATATATATAATATATAATATATAAGATATATATATATATATTATAATTAATATATATATAATATAATATACATATATATATATATATATATATATATTATATATATTATATATATATATATATATATATATATAATATATATTATATATATATATATATAGTGTATGGGGCAATCTGAGCAGCCAACACCTTTTTCTCAAAAACTTTAGGGCTATCGTATTGAAACTTGTATAGTAGGTATTTGAGGTATTACAGCTTACTTAACCGCCGAGTTTTCAAGTCTCTAGGATGTATATAGGGGGTACCTCCCCCCGAGAGCGTAGCTGAAATAATTGGGTTACGCCCTTTTGACGTTCCATTTCCGAGTGAAGATTAGGCCTAACGGCTCCCAATCAAGCGTTGATGCGTTGTTGTTATATTATCTATTATTATTATTCATAGTATTATTATTATTATATTTTATATATATATTATTTTATAATTATTATATTATTATTATTTATTATTATTATATTCATTATTATTTTATTATTATTATTCTTATTATTATTATATATATATATATATATATATATAAATATATATTTATATATGTATATATATATATATATAATATATATATATATATATATCTAAGACGAGATTACGTACCCCTGCGTCCACCCCGTAAGGGGGGGCTCCCCCCCCTAAAAATTAAATTGATCGTAGAAGGCTGAAATTTGGATAGTGTATAGAAGAAGGAGAAAGGAGTCTGAATCTGTAGAGTTTGAGTTAGCAACGGCACCGGTGCTGGCTCCGGTGCGGTGCTGAGTTAGTAAATAAGGTTATAATAATACATTCATTGTGTTAAAATAGTTGTTTATAAGAGTAGATCACGACTATGATAGTTGAGGGCTCCCTCAATGACGATGCGGGTGCGTCAGCAGGCCCCGGGCCGGCGCGTGTGGACGCCCGCAGGCGCGCTCGCAGGTGCGATCCGGCAAATATTTGTATAATAATACAATATTTGTATCTTTATATATGTTATCGAACCCATAGATCTCAAATATGATGGTTTCAAGATCGTGAGGGGTGTCAGGGACCCCTCAGAGAGGGTTCCCTCCGTTCGAGAATTGGAAGAAATACATAAGAGAAGTGGAGAAAGGAGTCGTATTCAGAGTCAGAGAAAGAATAAGTCGGTGAAGGAGTCTGAGTCAGAGGAGTCGGAGTCAGTATCGGCTCCGGTGCTGAGCCGGCGTGCTGCGTTAATAAACATTCGTTATAACAACAATGTTGGTATCCTTATATATGTTATCGGGTCTGTAGATTTCGAAAATAATGTTTTCAGAACCATCAAGAAATAAAGAAAAAAAATAAAATAAATAAAATAAATAAATAAATAAAATTTCTTATTCTTTTTATGTTTATAACTTACAAATTTACGTTTTTACATACCTTAAAGCAGTAAATCAGTAATCAAACAGCCCTCTCACCCCATTCGTGATCTATTGATATTATTGATGTCAAAGTTCATATTTACTAAAATTGTCACGTTTACCATACCTTTAAAGCAGTAAATCAGTAAATTCAAACTGCCCTCCCCCACCCCTTTCGTGATCTATTGATCTATTACTATTTATTATTGATTTATTGACCTATATTTGACTCATTTGATCTATTGTCTATGATTAGAATCATTGTTTTACTAAAATGTCATGTTTTACATACACTAAATCAGTAAATCAGTTAAATCAAACCCACCATCCAACCACCCTCCTGTCCAGTCTGATCTATTGATCTATGATCTATTGATTCAAGTCATTTTTTTAATCTAAAAATTGTTCATGTTTTACATGACAACTAAATCAGAAATCAGTAAATCAAACCATCCACCCTTACCCCTCGCGAGTGCCTACTGCTTCCCCACCTTCTCCACATTCCATAGGCTGATATCTATCGTCTATGATTACTGATTCAGGTCACATTCGAGATCATTTGATATAACATAACATAAAAAACAAGTAGTCTTTATCTACACTGATCAATCAATATATGCTGCCGTAACAAAGTTTTCACATTAATAAAGCTAACAAACCATTCATCCCTCAGATAACGGTCTAAGAATTAAATGTCAACCAACAAACTAACGCACACCTGAAACACGAAACCTATATCTATTAAAATTACAAAGTCTCACACTTTAACATAGTAAAGTAATAACATAGCATACAAAAACTTAACCTATACACACTTTTTCAACATATCTCTAACATAACAATGTAAATTTATATTAACATGGTAATATTAAACAAAAAATTATCATAACCCTTGTCTAATAATCATTAGCTGATCAACAAAAATATGTGCTAAACGGAACAAATGTTTCACATTAATAAAGCCTTACACTGGCATCATCTGAACTTAGGAATAATGACTGTGACAACAATGGACAACCTGGACCGCATCTTAAAACATGAATAAACCCTAACGTTAACAAAGTTTCCACACTTAAACAACAGTAAAAATAACTAACATAGCATTACAAAGACGTAACATCACCAACTTGTCAAACATAATCTCTAACATAACAATGTAAATTTATATTTTAACATGGTAATATTAACAAAAATTTATTATAACATTGGCTAATTATCATACTGATAATCAAAGAAATATTACTTCTAACGTAATAAAAGTTTCCATATCAAATAAAGCTAACATAGGCCATTAACATGAATAAGGAAAAATAATGTTACAGACTACAAACTTAACACAACTTACACACGAATAACTTTTAACATAACAAATCCATACTAACACCTGTTAAAGTAAAACTAACATTTGCATGCAAAAACGTAACCATTCATACTGTTTCCAAGGCATATCTCAAACATGATTAACGTTAATCTTACATTGACACAGTAATATTTAACAAAATGTAACAGAAATTAAACATAGATACAAAGATCAAACAATATATGCTAACGTAACACAAAGTTTTTTACATTAGCATAGTAATATTTTACAAAAAATTTATCATAATCTTACCTAAATATCATAATCCCAACAAATAATTGCAAAAACATAACAAATTTTATCCAAACATAACATAAAAATAGCAAAGTTTTATCCAAAACATAACATAAAAATAGTTTCTTGAATAAAAGTAT
Organism: Trachelipus rathkii; assembly: GCA_015478945.1. Classification (NCBI taxonomy): domain Eukaryota; kingdom Metazoa; phylum Arthropoda; class Malacostraca; order Isopoda; family Trachelipodidae; genus Trachelipus; species Trachelipus rathkii. The sequence continues at coordinate 23,559 of JABUQX010108551.1, read as the reverse complement.
CATAGCAAAGTGTAATGATTACCGATTTTAAACAGTAAATCAGTAAACAGTAAATCAAACAAACCACCCGTCCCCTCCCCGCCCCTCCCTACCCAACCCGTCCATGACCTTTGATCTATTGATCTTCTGATTCAGGTCACATATTGAGTATCATTTTCGGATAAACATATCACAAAAATAAGTTCTTTATATTACTAACCACGAATATATCTAACGTAAACATTGTTTTACATTAAGGACAACATACATTTAACCAGAAACTAAGAATATATGTCAATGACCAAAACCTAACACACCTTACGCACGAATAAACTACTAACATTAACAAATTTTCCATACTTAACAACAGTTAAAGTACCTAGACAGGTACAAAAACGTAACCTATTCACATTTTGTCAAGCATATCTCTAAAAAATTAATTTTACATTAACATGGGAATATTTAACAAAAAATTAGCAAAACCTGTCTAATTATCATTACTGACACGAATATAACGGCTACTACAGTTTTTACATTAAATATAGTAAAATTTAACAAAAAATTTATCATAACCTGACCTAAATATCATAATTCCAACGAATAATTGCAAACATAAACAAAGTTTTATCCAACCATAACATAAAAAATAACAAAAGTTTTATCCAAAAAAACATAAAAAACAAGTTCTTTGAATAAAAATCATAGTAAATGTAATAGTTTACTGATTTTTAAGCTGTACTGTAAATCAATAAAATCAGTAAAATCAAACCATCCGTCCCTCTACTCCCATCCCCACCCACCCTTCATGATATACTGATCTATTGATTCAAATCATTAAATTTCGAGTATCATTTTGAAAAACATAACATAAAAAATAATTCTTTACACGACCAAGAATATATGCTTATCGTTAACAGTTTGCATCAATAGAGCTAACATATCATAACATGAACTAAAGAATTATTAATGTAACAAACGAAAACCTAACATACTCTTACGAGTCGAATAAACAGTCAACCATTTTAACAAAGTTTCCCAACTTCAACAGCAGTAAAGTAACTAACATTGCATACAGAACGTAACCTGTTCACACTTTTTCAAAACGTATCCGTAACATACATTGTTATTTTTACCTTAAAATAGTAATATTTAACAAACATTTATCATAACCTACCTAATTTTTCATATAGACCAAACGAATTATATGCTAAGAACAAATTTTCACATCAATAAAACCTAACATATCTAACCTGGAACTAGAAATACCAAAGTACAACGACCAGAATCTAACATACCTCACGTATAAATAATCTGTTAACATCACAAAGATTCCCTACTTATCAAAGGTAAAGTAGCTAACAGCATACAAAAACTCTATGTATCCCCACTTTTCCAACAATATCAGCAATAGCTAAAGCAGTATTATCTAACAAAATCCCTTAACAAAGTGACCAGGCTATTCAAAGATACCAGCATCATGAACTGATGAACTTGCATTTACAATTCATCAAAGGTCACTCATATCAATATAACACATTTTGAACTATGAATAAAACGTAGACATTGCAAAATTCTCAAGCAAACCTAACATACTCAGCAAAAAACTTAACCTATGCTTACACGGTTCTAACACATCATCATCAGTTAACACAGTAATATCTGACGAAACTTATCATTTCTAACAAACCAGTTTTAAATTCACATTGTCATAGTAATATTTAACAAAAACGTACCAGAAAATTAAACATAGCCTAACACATCTAACACTTACAAGGGGCGAAAAACCCTACAATAGATACTAACATCGAGATTGCGAATAAGACGTTAACATTTGAACCTATGAATAAGTCTCAACCTATCACTCATCATACAGCAAAAACTCAACTATACTGATTTTCAATTCATATCATCAAGCAGATAAAGCAGCCATAATCTAACAAAAAATTCATTGACAAGTGTCCAAAACTATCAAAGATACCAGCATCTTGAACTATGATTGATACTACATCTTCAAAGTGTCTTGCATATCAAATATAACCATTTTGAACTATGAATAAGCGTGGACATCACCAAAATTCTCCGTCAAATAATCATAAAATAAAAAACCTATCGATCATACAGATCAACGAATAAACCCTAACATAATACTCCTGAACCAAAAAAACATATAGTACCACAGCATACATGGCATACATTATGCGTGAACAAACTGTCGACATTAACAAATTATAACAATCTCAAGCTTTACTATAGACAAAACTGATAGGTTTGGCAACAACGCATCATACAGAGGCGATTGTAGAACTGTAAAGCCACCTACGTGGAGATCACCCACAGAGAGATGCATGAAGACCCAGTCTAGGGGTTACCCCGAAGGGGGGTGTAAGCGGTTACATAAGGGTACAAGTTACGTTCTATATGCAATGTTAGTTACTTTACTGCTGTTAAAGTATGGAAACTTTGTTAATGTTTACTGCTTATTCATACGGTAGGTATGTTAGGTTTGCGTTTCTACATTATATTCTTAGTTCAGGTTATGGTATGTTAGCTATTGTCTAAAACTTTGTTAGTAGCCATATATTCGTTTGTCAGTGTATAAAGAAAACTTATTTTGATGTTATGTTTATCCAAAATGATACTCGAAATATACCTAGATCAATAGAATCAATAGATCATAAGAATGGTGGTGGGATGGCAGTAGAGGCACGATGATTTGATTTACTGATTATGATTACGCTTAAAATCAATAAACTATTATCACTTTTACTATGATATTTTTATTCCAAGAAACTTGTTTTATGTTATGTTAGGATAAAATGTTGTTATTTTTATGTTATGTTTGGATAAAACTGTTATGTTTGCAAAACTATCGTTGTGGGGATGTATGATTATTTAGGTAAGGTATGATGAATTTTGTAAATTTTACGTATATTAATTAAAAAAACTGTTACGTAGCGTTATATTCGCTGTCAGTATGTAATTAGACAGGGTTATGCTAAATGTTGTTAAATATACCATGTTAATGTTAAAATTAACTTGATATGTTAAAGATATGCTTGAAAAAGCGTGAATAGTTACGTTTTTTGTACGCTGTGCTAGGTACTTTACTGTGATCAGTAAGTTTTGTTAATGTTTAGTAGTTTATTCGTGCATAAGGTGTGTTAGGTTTTGTCAATGTACATTATATTCTTAGTTCTGTAATGCTAATGTTAAGCTTTATTAATGTGAAAACAATGTACGTAGCATATATCGTGGTTAGTATATTAAAGAACTTATTTATGTGATATGTTTATCCGAAATAATACTCGATATGTGATCGAATCAATAGATCAAAGATCAAAAGTCGATGGGACGGCTGGGAGGGAGTGCGGGGAGGGCGTCGTTTGAAATTTACTATTTACTATATCTGCACTTTAAAATCGGTAAACCAATTACACTTTACTATGATTTCTTATTCAAAGAACTTATTTTGTTATGTTTGGATAAAAACTTTGTTATTTTTATGTTATTGTTTGGATAAAAAGTTTTTTGATGCATGTATATTGTGGATAATGATTATTAGGCTGTGTTATGATTAAAA
>JABUQX010108551.1:0-7500 GCA_015478945.1 Trachelipus rathkii | reverse complement strand
GAGTAGTAAAACCCCCATCTCCTCAATGACAATGCGAACGAAAGACGAAACGAGTATACCAAACCGGGGGTGGCGGCGGAGGCAGAGGCGGAGGCGGGAAAGCGGGACACGGTGCGCGAAGGCGGCGGGACCAAGTCGGAGGCGGGGAGAAAAACGGGCGCGCGCGGAAACCAAGTGTGTGTGTGTGTGTGTGTGTGTGTGTGTGTAGGCCGGGCAAGAGAGAGAGTAGATGATGTAGTCATGGCAACAGATAAAGGGGGGTAGGGGCAATGACAACAACTAAGAGGTAGGGGTAAAGAGATGGTGGGGGAGAAAAAAAGGGGGTAGGGGGGTAACGTGTGTATGTGTGCGTGAATGTGTATGTGTGTAATGAACATCTCGTGTAATGTTGATGACTGCGTCATCAACATACACTCGAATGTGCGCACCTACGGTGCGCACACATACGAAAATATAAAAGGGGGGTAGGGTAAGGTAAATAATAATAATAATAATAATAATATATATACTCATATACGTACATAAAATTACATACATAAAAAAAATACAATCATATGTACACGCGCTACGCGCGCTGGCTCTCGTGCAACATTGCAAATGTTGCAACATTTGCAATGTGGCACTCCCTATCTCGCAATGTGGCACTCCCTATCTCGTACTTATTACTACTGACGTGAGGGATTAAAAAAAAAAAAATCATTTTCATACAAATTTAATACGCTGATTCCATATATGTTATTATTTTTTTTGTTCTAGATATCTTAAGTTACTATATCTCTCTCTATCTTTATATTTTTTTTTATATATATATATATATATATATATATATATATATATATATATATATATATATATATATATATATATATATATATATTAATATATATATATATATACCTGCTGCTACTTCATATGTACTAACTGTATATATATATATCATATATATATATATATGCAAGATTAATGTTCTTGAAAGAAAAACTGAGCTTCACATTCGAAGAATTTTGTAAGCAACGAAATTACAAACAACGAGAGAAAATATTTTATCCTATTGTAAAATTTGATAACTCTAATAAATGAAACACGAAATACGATATTTTTCGTTAGTTTTTAATCGACAATTATTTGACTTTGGACCTAATAATATAAACGACAAAGTAAATGAACATATCATTATACTAAGTAACATGCTTCGTATTGGATTCCAAGAATAGAGGCTTTTTCTCTTCATATCAAGTAGACTTTTACTTTATAATATACATTACTATATATATATATATATATATATATATATATATACTATATACCTATAATATATATATGTATGTATACACCTATATATATATATATATATATATATATATATATATATATATATATATATATATATATATATATATAAATATACTTATAGCTACTTTTTATATATATACTGTTTTTATATTTGTATATATATATATATATATATATATATATATATATCAAAATGACAATCGCGTGCCGAAGCCATTGCGGTGTTCGCGATGAGGTGGTATACGTATTTATTAGTGCGCGGCCATGGTATACTTAGTATCTTGTTGTCGTTTTGGTGTTGCACATGTACGGAACATATATTGATGATATACGTGTGTGCGGTTTTTCGTTTGTTTAATAACTCTTTTATAGTTAAATGAGATAATGAAACAATATGTAAATTATCAAACTTAAAACTTGAAGACACTAATATATTCGCCTCACTTGACGTAGAGTCTTTGTTCACAAATGTACCGGTTCTTGAAACGATTGACATAATAATTAACGAAGTATATCACTCAAATAACCTACCCCCACCAGAAATATCAGAACAACATATGAGGAACCTTTTATTAATTTGTTGTACCCAAACACCGTTTAAATTTAAAGAAAACATATATCTACAAACTGATGGAGTGTCGATGGGCTCACCACTTGGACCTACATTTGCGGACTTCTATATGTCCAATCTGGAAAAACAAAATCCTTCGTGAAACAAACAACTTTAACCCGTATTTTACATAAGGTATGTCGACGACACCCTCACTATCTTTAGGAACATAGATCATATACATCAGTTCATCAATAGGATTCAAGAGTTGTCATGCTTAAAATTTACATACGAAACTTAGCTTAATAATGCTATCTGTTTTTTAGACATCAAAATCAGTATTAATTCTGACGGCTCATTATCTACAGGCATACATGTCAAACCCACTGATAATGGTCTGTATATGAACTATGGATCCTATTCACCGACTATTTACAAAGAATCTATCGTAAAAACTTTAGTTTACAGAGCATACAACCTATGTTCAACTTGGAAAACTTTTGATGAAGAAATTTGCAGCATTAAGTAAAATTTAATTAACTGTGATCATCCACAATATTCAGTTGAAAATTTAATTAATAAAACCATTACAAAATTATATAATAAAGAAAATAAAAATAATCAGAAAAATTCGATAAATTTCTTCTTCAAAACTTCCAATGCTATAGACTTCAATAAGGAAGAGAAGTGCCTTCGTAATATTTTGAATTCTCACCTCAAAACTAAAGACACCTCAAAAATTATAGTCAGACTATACCATAAGTCCAAACAACTGTCATCTTCCTTTAGCACAAGAGAGATACATTGACCGACAACCATCTTTGTATACTAATTTAACTACCCTGAGTCAGAATGTACGTCGACATATCTTGGTTACACCACGAAGAATAGATTGTCGGACAGGGCATATCAACATCGCTACAGTCCCAGCAAAATCTTTGAACATTTCAACACGGCACATGGTCAATCAACTATAGGTAATATTTCTAAACACTTCACAATATTATACGGATCATGTGAAGTTCAGAAACTTAAAATTGCGGAGGCCTTCTACATCAAAACACGCAGACCAGACATTAACATAAAATTTAATGTATTATCTGTCAGACTAAATATCATTTGATTTAATTATTATATATCAATTTAAAGACTCATTCTCTTACAAGAAATAATCCTCTGAAGATGTCTCAAGTATAGAGACGAAACGCGTCGGGAAATTTATATAAATATATCTTCTTCTTCTCCTGTAAACTATTTTCAAAAGATTATTTTGGGGAACTAAATTATGTATAGAAATCAATAATAAGAACATTGAGGGAGAGTACACGCATACTCGAAGCGATGAAATTACCTCCCATTTTTAATGGTGCGTCTTTCTCTTTTGCGTTCATATTCTTCACACACTTATCCTCCAGGCAACATATTACTGACCACCATTTATCCACATATCATATACACATACTTAAAGTACACACCCCTCTTCTAGATAACACTTTACAGACATCCCTACTACTCATATCCCTGTGTGTGGGGAGAAAAAATTGCCCCACATCGTATGTCCCTTGCGTGTCGTGGAGCCGACTAAGGGACAGGTGATAGTTTGGGTTGGCTGCCTACTACCATCTATTTCTTTGCCAGGAATGCTAATGCAGGCCTCGGAGAGGAGTCGTGATCGCCGTAAACGGCCTTCCTCTTTCGGCGGGGAAATTGTATGAATCAGTAACATGGGTACATAGGAATAATCAAGAAGAAAAAATATTGAGGAGGAAAGAGGAGAGAGGTGATGGATGTATTTAGAAAGGGCAAATTTGATTTGCTTGCTGTGACTGAAACAAAGATGAAAGGAAACGAAGAAGTTGAGTGGTGTGGTGTGAAATGTGTGTGTGCTGGTGTGGAAATGAATGAGAGAGGAAGAGAAGGAGTTGCAATTTTGATGAGTGACCTGTGGTACGAAGCTATGGTAGACTTTGAGTGTGTGAGTCCTAGAATTCTAATGGTTAAATTTAAGTTTGAAAAGGTCAAGGTATGTGTGGTTGTGACGTATGGTCCATCTGAGGGAAACGTTGGAGAGTACGATTTTTTGGGATAATCTGAATGATGTTTTGGATGGGGTGAGTAGGAGCTTCAGATTGATAGTGTTTGGGGACCTGAATGGTTGGATAGGTGATCAAAAAAGGGATGGTATAACAGGTGGTTTTGGGGTGGCGGGAGAAAATGAGAATGGTAGGAAGGTGATTGATTTCTGTGAGGAGAGAGAGGTATGTGTGTAAGTAATACTTTCTTTAAACACAAGAGTATCCATAAGTATACTAGAGTTGGTGTAGGTAGAGATGGTATCGAAGTGAAAAGTATGATTGATTTAGTGTTGGTGAAGAAGGAGATGTTGAAGTATGTGTTGGATGTTAAATCAGTGAGGGGTTAGGAATGGAATTATCGGATCATTATGTTGTTCTATGTAAAATTAAGTTAGTGGGGGCTTGGATGGAAAGGAAGGTGATACGAAAGGAAGTAGGTAAAATTAAGAGTGAGCAAGACAATAAGGATAAGTATGTAAGAGCGCTCGCTAGTAAAACGGTTGAATGTGAACAAGTTGATATTGAACAAATCTGGGGGCAAATGAAGGAAGCAATTGTTAGTAGTGCAAAGGAAGTATGTGGATGTGCTAAAGTAGGAAGTAAGAATGTTAACAGTGAATGGTGGAATGAAGAGGTGATGAAAGCGGTTAAAAAGGTAAAAAGAAGCGTGGTTGAATGTACTAAAAGCAAATGATGAAGACTCAAAAGAAAGATGCTTGGAATTATATAAGGAGGAAAAAGAAATACTAAAAGATGCATACGTAGGAGAAAACAAAGAGGTAAATATGAACAGTTTGGAAGGAGGATGAATGGGGACTTACAAGGGAATAGGAAGCTCTTCTGGAAGGAAGCGCGAAAGGTTAAGAATGAGAATAAGGGGAATCTGCTTAGAATAATGAATAGGGATGGTGATTTGTGACTTGATGAAATCAGATTGTGATGAGAATTGTGGAAAGAACACTTCAAGAATCTGCTTTTAATATTAACAGTAATGAAGAGGTGATAGTGAATATTATTCCCAGTAGGTTTGATGGTTACTGCCAAGAAAGAATAAAGTATTTTGGGGATGAGGGTTACAGTAGGAGGAGGTAATGGGTAAGTGAAAAAGGATTGAGAATGGTAAATCTGCAGGTATAGAGGAAATTACTGGTGAAAATGATCAAGAACGGAGGAGAGATGGTGATTGATTGGATTTGAGAGTTGTGTAATAAAGCGTTTATAGGGTATAGTTCCAAGGGATTGGAGGAGAGCACTAATAGTACCCTTATATAAGGGTAAGGGAGATAAGGGGAACTGTAGAAATTATAGGGGAATAAGTTTATTGAGTGTTGCAAGGAAGGTATATGCTGGTATTTTGGTCGAAAGAGTGCGTCGAGTGACTGAAGGACTGGGTGGAGAACAAGGTGCGTTTAGGAGTGGTAGAGGAGGTGTGTGGATCAAATCTTTACATTGAAACAAATGATTAATTGAGAAAATGAGGGAGAAGAAGAAATAAATTGTATTTAGGTTTTATGGATTTGCAACAGGCGTATGATAGAGTTAATAGGGAAGGTTTATGGCAGGTGTTAGTGATATATGGTGTTGGTGGTAGGCTTCTGAATGGAATCAATGGTGATTGGTTTAGGATTAATAGCGGAGTAAGACAGGGTTGTGTTATGTCTCCTTGGTTATTCAATTTGTATATGGATGGGGTTATGAAAGAATTCGAGGTGGGGATGGCAGGAAATGGTGTTAGAATGGTGGAGAATGGAGATGAGTGGAGGGTGCCCTACCTATTATATGCGGATGATTTGGTTCTGTGTGGCGAATCAGAAGAGATTTAAGAGGATTGGTCGAGAGATTTGGCAGGGTGTGTAAAAGGAGGGGCTTGAAAGTAAACGTGGATAAGAGTAAGGTTATGGTTGTGAGTGAGGACACTCCTCAGTGTGAAGTTATGTTAGATGGTGAGCAGCTGGAACAAGTGTCTGAGTTTAAATATTTAGGGTATATGTTGGATGAGAAGGGAACGGACGATGCAGAGTGTAGTAGGAAAGTTGTGAATGGCAGGAAGGTGGCTGGTGCAATTAAATCGTTGGTGAATGTAAAGGGACTAAGTCTTGAGTGTGCTAGGGTCTTACATTAGGGTATGTTGTTACCTGTGTTATTGTATAGTAGTGAGACTATGGTCTGGAATAAGAAGTATAGATCTAAAGTTCAATGTGTTCAGATGGACAATCTTAGGGGTGTGCTAGGTGTGAGAAGAATTGATAAAATGAGGAATGAACGTATTAGGGAGAGGTGTGGTGTGAAGAAAGGGGTAAATGAGAGAATAAATGAAAGTATGTTGAGATGGTTTGGTCATATGGAAAGGATGAATGATAGTCGGTTGGTTAAGCGGATGTATAGTGGCGAGTGTGTTGGGAACCGACCGGCTGGGAGACCGAAGAAAAAGTGGATTGAGTCAGTAAACGAATGTTTGAAGGAGAGAAATCTGAGTTTGGTAGAGGCGAGAAGAAAGGTGTATAACAGGAGTGAATGGCGGGGGATTGTGAGGGGGTATGGTTGTGGCCCACCTGGGCCAAGGGATGAACGATCTACCATAGTGAGGGTCCATCGCTGTCCCATGAAGCTTTAGGGTGGATTTCTGACTGCGATGTGAGTTCTCACTAATTAATGGTACTGAGGGAGGGAGTAAGGCTGAGCTTTCTTTTCGACTTATGTCATTTTATCAACTGTTTTGTCATTTAAAAATTTACAATTCCCTAAAAATCCTGAACCACATTAAAGAATGCACACCATGCATCATTTTCAATTATTCTCATCTTTTCCTTTAATTTCAAAGATTTAAGCATATTTAAGCATGTTTCAATGAGCTCATCATCTTCTAGAAAAGAAAAGAGAAAAACCTGCTATATATATATATATATATATATATATATATATATTATAAAAATTTGGAACTATTTGAATTCTAGCAGTACTTTAATGTGGAGCCAGATCCCAAAAAATATAAGTATCCTTCCTTCAGAAAATCTCAGTCGTATTCAAACAAACTTTGACGTACCTGAAGGCTATAGAGTAAAGGTGGTTGGGAATTTGTATATATATATATATATATATATATATATATATATATATATATATATATATATATATATATATATATATATATATATATATATATATATATATATATATATATATATAACATATCTCTACTGTCTTCTTCTTTCTTTCTTTATCTTCCTTTATTTTCCCAAGAATGGGGTAAGGTGCGTGACGAGCATCGGAAAAAAAAAGCGTGAAAGAGCATGGCGCAAAGTCGAAAATTTTTCCATTAGTGGCGAGAACTCATGCGGTCAGAAAATCCACTAGCTTTAAGTGGGACGGAGTAGACCCTCACTATGGTAGATCGTCAGTGTAAGGGTTCATCCCTTGGCCCAGGTGGGCCTAACCATACCCCCTCACAATCCCCCCGCCATTCACTCCTGTTATACACCTTTCTTCTCACCCTGCCAAAATCACATTTCTCTCCTTCAGACATTCGTTTACCGACTCAATCCACTTTCTCTTCGGTCTCCCAGCCGGTCGGTTCCCAACACA
>JABUQX010108550.1:37500-40759 GCA_015478945.1 Trachelipus rathkii | reverse complement strand
GGTGTACTTCGTTTAACCCTGGTTTGGGTGAACGCTGTTTTCGCATTTATCGTGGAAACGCTTTCGCGTTTTTCGTGCATAGCACAGCACCTCATCCCAATCTGGGGCCAAAGAGGGAGAGGAATATATATATATATATATATATATATATATATATATATATATATATATATATATATATATATATATATATATATATATATATATATACTTTATATATATATATATATATATATATATATATCTCATATATATATAAATATATATATATATATATATATATATATATATATATATATATATAACTGTATATGCTATATATATGTAGCAACAATAGCAGCAACAACATCTTACTATATATATATATATATATATATATATATATATATATACTACCTATATATATAATAAACCGTTTTTATTTGCATCTTTTATTATTTATAGTATTGACAAAGAGACCACAGAGTTACGTCAATGTTGAACAAATACCATTTAGGTGCAAAATTACTCTATAATTTTAGTTTAAAATACTTTGATTTTAAAAGGACTTTAATAATTTGATAATTAATCTTTATTAGATTCTTTATTGGCGTTAAATCTTCAAATAATTAAAAATAAATTTTAAAATTTTAATTAAACCGAGATTTTTAATTAAAGTAATCCCTTTAATATCATATATATATATATATATATATATATATATATATATATATATATATATATATATATATATATATATATATATATATATATATATATATATATATATATATATATATATATATATATATATATATATATATATATATATATATATATATATATATATATATATATATATATATATATATATATATATATTAGGCTTGGGTTCAAAATTACCACAGGTCTTGTATTTGCACTTGTGCTTAAGTAAGACCACGGGTACTTGTACTTTGCTTGCAGTATCTAAAATCCATTGTACTTGTACTTACATTTGTATGAAATTTGCAAAGTACTTACAATGCCTGGCATTTCTACCTTGCCAATATTTTTTTTTATCATTTTCCTATGTATTGATATTACTATTCCTTATGTATTCTAAATAAATTTTCATTTACGAAAATAAACTGTCAATATATATATATATATATATATATATATATATATATATATATATATATATCTATATATATATATATATATATACTATATATACTATATATATAATAATATATATATATATATATATATATATATATACTCCTATATATATGTGTATTGATGTATTATTAATAGGCGAGATGGTGATTGATTAGATTTGGAAGTTGTGTAACAAAGGGTTTATGGAGGGTATAGTTCGAAGAAGGATTGGAGGAGAGCAATAATAGTACCCTTATATAAAGGGTGGGGAGATAAGGTAACTAAGTATTATAGAATTAGTTTATTGAGTGTTGTTTGGAAAGATATATGCTGGTATTTTTGTCGAAAGTGCGTCGAGTGACTGAATGACTGATTGGTGAAGAACGATCAAGGTGCGTTTAGAAGTGGTAAAGGATGTGTGGATCAAATCTGTATGGATCAAACATTGAAGCAAATGTTTGGGAAAATGAGGGAGGAGAAAAATAAATTGTATTTTGGTTTTATGGATTTGCAACAGGCGTATGATAGGATTGATAGGGAAGCTCTGTGGGGTGTTAGTGATATAAGGTGTTGGTGGTAAGCTTCTGAATGGAATCAAAGTAATAACATGGCGACAGTGAAGCGTGTAAGAATGAAATGAGCCGAGTGAATGGTTGATATATTAACCAGCGGAGAGATGCAGGGATGCGTTATGTCTCCTTAGTTATTCAATTTGTATATGGATGGGGTTAGTAAGTAGGGCTAACATATTGCACGACATGCCAAACCGCCCTTGACCTTATTTGGTATGACTGACCTTGACCTTTTAATTTTTACCTGACCTATACCTTTTTGCCCTTATTTTTGACGCGACCTTTACATTATGACCTTTTTGGCCTTGATATGCTTTTTGGGCCTTAAATTTTAAAGAACCCAAATTTTTTTGGCAACTAATTTTGTGGCCCCTAAATTTTTGGCAACCTAATTTTCGGCAACCTAATTTTTAGCCCTTCGAAGAAGGGTTGCGCAAAACGGTTGCGTAAGCAACCGTTGTACGTATCCACCCTAATTTTTCAGGTAACCCTTTGGTATTCAATGGGTCAATTTTGGCCCACCCTAATTTTTGGCCACCCTTTAGGGGCTTAGCCCTTTTTTGATGTCTTTACCTTTTTTGTCCTTGACCTTTTCTCCAAAGCTTGCCAGATTCCATGGGTCAATTTTGGCCCACGCTAATTTTTTGGCCACTCGTGTCCCACATATTTCGTTCCTAACTTGAACGTATGTATGTATCTATCTAACTTGAACACCTACACACACACACACACACACACACACACACACACACACACACACACACACACACACTTACACTTATACACACATTCACTATGACACTTATACACACATTCACTATGACACTTACATTTACCCATAGACACTTACATTTACACTTATACACACACACACACACACACACACACACACACACACACACACACACACACACAGATATTTTTTCCATCACTTATACACACATTCACCGCAAGCACCCACATTTACCATAGACACCCACATTTACCTCCACACACACACACCTCCTGCCTGTTACCTGATTTACCACTCTATAAATTTACTACCTCCACACAGATTTACTGACACCCCCATAGATTTACTTACAATCACACACACACACACACACACATGTATATATATATATATATATATATATATATATATATATATATATATATATATATTTAAATATATATATATATATATATAGCTTTGTTTCTTATATACTTATATCTATATGTAACACACACACACACACACACACACACACACACTTACACTTATACACACATTCACTATGACACTTATACACACATTCACTATGACACTTACATTTACCCATAGACACTTACATTTACACTTATACACACGTACAAACACACTACCAACCCTTTGGTCTTCCATGGGTCAATTTTGGCCCACCCTAATTTTTGGCCATCCTTAATTTTTCGGCAGCCCTAATTTTTCGGCCAACCCTTTGGTCTTCCATGGGACAATTTTGAGAACCAAAATTTTTCGGTCAACCCTTTTGTATTCCAGGGTACAATTTTGGCACGGGACAGTTTTGACCCACGATAACTTGATG
>JABUQX010108550.1:27500-32500 GCA_015478945.1 Trachelipus rathkii | reverse complement strand
AGTTTGAGAAGATTGGTAGAGATTTGGAGGGTGTGTAAAAGGAGGGGATTGAAAGTAAACGTAGATAAAGTGAGTTATGGTTGTCAGTGAGGACAGTCTTCGGTGTGAAGTTATGTTAGATGGTGTGCAGCTAGAACAAGTCCGAGTTTAGCATATTTAGGCTATATGTTGGATAAAAAAGGGAACGGATGATACAGAGTGTAAATAGAAAGTTGTGAATGGCAGGAGGGTGGATGGTGTGAAATTAAATCGTTGGTGGATGTAAAGGGACTGAGTCTTGAGACTACGGTTTTTACATGTGGGTATGTTGTTACCTGTGTTAATGTATAGTAGTGGGACTATGGTCTGGAATAAGAGGTATAGATCTAAAGAATACAAAGTGTTCAGATGGACAATCTTAGAGACGTGTTAGGTGTGAGAAGAATTGATAAAATGAGGAATGAACGTATTAGAGAGTTGGGTGGTGGACGAAAGGGGTAAATGAGAGAATAAATGAAAGTACTTTGAGATCGTTTGGTCATGTGGAAAGGATGGATGATAGTCGGTTGGTTAAGCGGATGTATGGTGGTGAGTGTGCTGGGAATCGACGGGCTTTGGGGAGCCGATGAAAAAAGTGGATCGAGTCAGTAAAAAAGGAATGCCTGGAGGAGTAACGAGTTTAACAGAGGCCGAGAAAAAGGAATTTATGCAGGTGGTGGCAGGGTTTGTGAGGGGGGTATGGTTAGCCCACCTGGGCCGGGGATAGACCCCACATTGACGAGATGCCCATAGTGAGGTCCATCACTTACGGTCCCTTAGAAGCTCCTAGGGCCTATTTTCTGACTACGATGAGTTCTCACTAAAAGTATAAAGGGTCAGTAACTTTGCCGTTCCTTTTCGACTTGCTTCATATTCTTCTACTACTTTTCTGTTTCCGGTGCATGCTGCGCACCTTACCCCCAGTCGAAAAGAGAAGGTAGGTGATGAAATATATATATATATATATATATATATATATATATATATTATACTCTCCCATATATATATACTAACTTCTTGTAAAAGGAAAATAAAAGATATCTTTGCTATGTAATATATATATATATGTAAGCAATAACAACATATATATATATATATATGCGAAGTTTTCATAAAGTACTTGTAGCATGCTTGACCTTAAACAGATTCTAGGTACTTGTGCTTTTGCTGTGCAGTTCTGGAATTGCTTGCGGTTAGGCAAAATGTACTTGAACCCAAGCCCCTGATGTAATATATATATATATATATGTATATAATAATATATATATATATATAATATATATATATATATATATATATATATATATATATAACATAAT
Source organism: Trachelipus rathkii (assembly GCA_015478945.1). Taxonomy (NCBI): domain Eukaryota; kingdom Metazoa; phylum Arthropoda; class Malacostraca; order Isopoda; family Trachelipodidae; genus Trachelipus; species Trachelipus rathkii. The sequence goes on along the minus strand of JABUQX010108550.1, from coordinate 31,163 downwards.
ATATATATACTATATATATATATATATATATATATATATATATATATATCTCAAATATATATATATATATATATATATATATATATATATATATATATATATATATATATATATATATATATATATATATATATATATATATATATTAGGGATGGGCCGGATAGTGAATTAGCCGGATACCGGATATCCGGCTGGAAGTTAAAACCGGATACCGGATATCCGGTCGGATATCCGGCAGTCTGTTATATATATATATATATATATATATATATATGATAGTTATATATACGGATATATATATATATATAATATATATATATATATATATATATGTATATATATTATAATATATATATATATATATGGGTGTTTAATCTTTATAATTGTTATTGTATCATTTATTTTTGGGTTGGGGGATAGCTCATTGGTAAAGCATCGAGTATATTGTCCTTTAGTCGCAACACGCGATGAGTTCAATCCCGGAGAAGACAGTAATTCTTTACCTTCCCACTATATGTTATTTGTTTAAGATCTAAATAATAAAATTGCGATTATGCAATATTTAACACCTACAAATTATTAAGAACGAGGGATAGGACAGGCTGTACACCTGGTGATGTCGCCTTGAAGGGAGCTCGATTGCTTTAAAACTGTTCTTGAACCCAACTTTTTTGGGTTGGGGGATAGCTCAGTGGTAAAGCATCGAGTATATTGTCCTCAGTCGCAACACGTGGTGGTTCAACCCCGGAGAAGGCAGTAATTCTTTACCTTCTCACTCAGCCACCGATGCAGGGGGTATATGACATGACATACGGGTCAAGGATATCTTCGATGTACCGTGCGGAGGTTGGGGAACCGCTATCTAGGACGTGCAACTCTGTACGATCCGTTAAAGAAATGCCTCCCCAGACCATGAGAAATCCACCTCCAAAATGGAAATACCTCTCGCCTATTACATTGCACGTACCTTTCATTAGGTCGTCGATAGACTGTGAATCGCCGATCGGAGGTGTAGAGACCGACTCTGGGCTCATCCGTAAACAGCACATTCGTCCAATCGCCGGTGTTCCCGGGCAAATGCTAGTCGCACCCGTCGGTGCTCTCTGGTGTGTCGCGGTCCTATTGCCGGCCTTCGTGGCCGCAAATTATGTTCCGCAAGACGTCGGCATATTGTATTATCACTCAACAGCTCCCATGTACCTTCTGCAGCTGTATTAGAAGGTGCCTTGCTGTTGTATGGCTGTCTCTTACGGCCCACATACGCAGAAAACGGTCTTCAACGCCAGTCTTGGCTCGTGGCCTTCCTTGGCATCGCCACCTTGCGTGCTTCTGGGTGTCATGGTACCGCTAAACGACCCGCGCACTGTTTGTTTGCGCCACACCAAACCGTCGACCGAGTTCACGGTACCCGTACCTCTCGGCACGGAGGGTGGTAATCTGTACGCACTCATCACGTGTTAGTCGACGCGCAATCCTTTCCATGGTTGTAGTGGATAAATTCACACCTGCATGTACCACGCACTCAACATGCCCCCGCCATAACCATCCTCCAATCGCTAAAGCTGGAGTTACGTGCTTTGTCATTTACTTTAATTATAGCGATGGAGGACCCTATACACCCCCAACACTATTACAACACTGTATACTGTGTGGATGTTATGTTATTTACATAATAAAGTTACACAGCGTTCTGGTCCTTTCTGTAACCTGTTAACGTCATATGAGCCAGTGGTGCGTTAATTTTGACAGTAGTATATATATATATATATATATATATATATATATATATATATTCACATTAAGTTAAATCGGAATATATATATATTGCTATATATTTATATATATGAATAGGCCGGGTCGAAGACGGGTCTCCATCGATAATTTCCAGCTTCGATCGGATTAGGGCGATATAGAGACGTAAAAGGGACTTGCGATCAGCACCCCAAGATTTTGAGGCGAGATGACGTAATAGGTCAAACGAGCGATGACAAGTAGTTTTCAGTAGTTTAACATACTGTGCGTATGTTAAGTGGTCATCTAGAATGAGTCCTAGAAATTTGATCTGTGAAGTTACAGGAATGGGCGAACCATATAAGGTTAGGTTCGCGGGAAGAAGGTGGCAGGTTCTTCGATTCCCTTTTTTCTTAAAAAGTACTGCTGAGGTTTTGGTGGGTGAGAAATGGAAGCCATGGGAGTTACCCCATTGTGAAATATTCTCAATAGCTAGTTGAAGTTGCCGTTCGAGAAAAGGCAGCCTGGCACCGGCTATATATAGCGCAAGGTCATCAACATAGAGAGAAAAATTGACCGTCGCTGGGATAGAAGTAGCGATGTCATTAAATCCAAGAGCAAATACTAATCACTTAGAACACTACCCTGCGGAACTTCTTCATCCAAAATAAAATGGCGTGATGAAATAGAAGAGCACCAAATCTGGATGGATCTATTTGACAGAAGGCATTTAATGAAAAGAGGGAGTTGTCCACGGAAACCGAGCGAGTGGAGTTTAAGGAGAACCCCAGTTCTCCACGTTGTGTTATAAGCTTTTTCAAGGTAAAAAAAGACACCAAGAACCACCTCACCAGTTGAGAAGGCTTCCAAGATATCATGGTTCAGATTTCACAAGGGAACCGCGGTCGAATGATTTTTGCGGAAACCAAACTTGAAGTTTGAAAAAGCCTGGCGACTCTCCAGAACAGGAAAAAGGCGGCCTGAAACCATTTTCTCCATTACTTTTTTTTTTTACAGATAAACACCATCACTCACGGGCATAGCTCTAATCTAGGAGCAGATGTACTCTTTTAACGTCCGAGCAGGACGAAGCCAAGCCCAAGGAGAGAAAAGCTCACATTCTCCCACAGGTTAGCAAAATTGGTCTTTGGTTGTCCGCTAACTTCGAATCTTTCCCAGGTTTGGAGATGGGAAAATTACAAAAGATGTAGTCCAAATAGATGGAAAAGAGAATTCGATCCAGATTCTGTTATACAGATCCAGCAAAACGCTGATGCCGAGGGGTGAATATGACGGAGCATTATGTACGAAATTATGTCTGGGCCAAGGGCACCGTCTTTGCTATTCGCCAGTGCAGTTTGATACTCTGCAAGTGTAAAAAGACGGTTATAAGTATGATCTTCCCCTTTCGCTGTTGAAAAGTCTGGCAGTGCAGTGTTAGTTCTCAATTTTTGAAAGGCTTCGGATAGCGGAAAGAGCTCGAGTGGCTAGCAAAACTATAACCTAATGCATCTGCAACAGCAGCAGGAGCAGAGATCGTGTTGGTTATATCAGGTCCATAACGGAGAACTGTGGGTGAAAGTGTTTGGAACGACGAGACATTTTCTTTGCAGCTTTCCACCTAAAGGAAGGGGAGTTATGGAGTTGACGGTCGAAATATAAGTTCGAAAATATTGTTTTCGTGTTTGGCGATTAATTCGCCGAGATCTCGCCACAACTGCTTTAAAAATAATCATGTTTGGGGTGGTACGGGTTCTTTTGTATTGCCTGTAGAGTTTCTTCTTCTCTCGGTTAGCTTGTGCGCACTCTTGGGACAACCAAGGGGTTGCCGACCCCAACCTGCGAAAGATTGCTGAATGATATATATATATATATATATATATATATATATATATATATATATATATATATATATATATATATATAATATAT
>JABUQX010108550.1:22500-25000 GCA_015478945.1 Trachelipus rathkii | reverse complement strand
CTGCAAAAATTTTGTAAATTAAATATGCTAAAATGAGAATATACATTTGATCCCACACTTAACAACATTCTTTCCACCACACCTTTTTTCAAAAATATAAAATCAAAATTTACTTAAATCTAAACTACTTCTCATTTTAACAATATTACATAAATTTACAAAATTTCATTAAATTTTATTTAGTCTTCAAATAACAACGTCCGAAGAGGATCCAGATAAAATAAGGATCGAAAGCTCACGTTCACAAACATCATATGAAGACCATGTAAATACTTTTAAATATATTCTTGAAGTTTTATTGATATTAATATTTAAGGCCTCCTATACTATACTATATATATATATATATATATATATATATATATATATATATATATATATATATATATATATATATATATATATATATATATATATATATATATATATATATATATATATATATATATATATATATATATAAAAGATAATCTATACGTATATGTTATTGCAGGAAAAGTTTCTCAACACAAAGTACAAGATCATAATGAGCAGCGTAAAATTATTGTACAATGGATATTATAATAAATTGTATAAATTGAAAATCCATCGATTTCGATGACGAAACCTTCATTCTCGAACATGGGAATTATCGACACTTTCTTTATAACAGAATTAGCAAGTAAATAATAAAAAATTATTCGCACAAAATGTTTTCTTGACAAATCATTCATTATTATGGATTGAGGAAAGGCTCGCCTCTTTTCTTATTCAAAAATTAATTCATTTCCGCAATGTCCTTTATTATCCAATTCACTAAATTTTAAATTTAGTTTCAAAATCAAAAGTTTGTGAAAAAAATTGGTCCATAATTTTGGAATTTAAAATTTATAAAATTATCTTAATTAAATTAGAACATTAGTCTTTCTCTCAAATTTTATCTAATAACTTAGAACGGATGAGAAACAAGCAGTCTAATAATCTTCTTTTACTTTTAGTAACAAAAGTAGAGGTTATACTCCTCCTCCTACTAATGCTACTACTACTACTACTACTACTACTACTACTATTAATAATAATAATAATAATAATAATAATAATAATAATAATAATAATAATAATAATAATAATAATAATAATAATAATAATAATAATAATAATAATAATAATAATAATGACCTGTTTGTGATTTAAACAGTTATTTTTGAATTTTTTTTTTTTTAGTAGACTGCATTAGATAATACCAACAATGAATTTCAGTGGTAACGGACATGATTAAAAAATATATAGGACCAGTTACGTTTACGGATCCGTAACTTTTTAATTTTTTTTTTCACCAAAAAATTCCCAATGTAAGTGGCGTTACATCCACTCTCATTGCAATGGAATTGGTATACGACGTTGGTACACTCGCCAGCAGATGGTACATCACGAGCACTAAAGCAAGAAGACAACTTTGTTGGCTGATAATAACTTCTAATAGTGATTGCTTCATTATTTTTCCCTTTGATATGTTTCTTTAAAATGATTTTCAATCTTGATTCCTCTTCATTTATTGAACCAACCACTTCGCTCTTGTAATAGAAGATGAGGTTTTTATTATCTTTGTCTTTAGGATCGGCCAATATATTTAATGTGTTTTTCAGCGTTTTTTCTACTAAATATTGAGGAAAACTTAAAAATATTAAAGGGAAAAATAATGAACCAATCACTATTAGAAGTTATTATCGGCCAACAAAGTTGTCTTCTTGCTTTAGTACTCGTGATGTACCATCTGCTGGCGAGTGTACCAACGTCGTATACCAATTCCATTGCAATGAGAGTGGATGTAACGCCACTTACATTGGTTATACGACGAATACCCTTCGGCAGCGTATGTTGCAGCACAGGTACAAACCAAGTAAGATACAACACCATATGCAGGAAGAACATAAAAAAATTACACAATAATGAAATAGTAAATTACTTCAAAATTTTGATTAAAAAGAGGGAATTTTCGGATCTTAGGCTGGCGGAGTCCCTTCTTATAAGAAAGCATAGACCGGACATCAATATAAAATATAACGAAATGTCCGATTACCTAAATATTTTTACATAGAAGAAAGAAAGGAAAAAAAGACACAATCTAAATTATCAACTTCACATTTGTTTTTCGTATATTTTAAATTTTAGTTTTAATCTTACTTATTATATTTGTAATAATTGTAATATTTTGAGTTTAATTTTGCTTCGTTCATAAAATAAAGTCATATCCTTGAAAATGTCCACCGTGAGCGGACGAAAGCTTGGATCATTTCAGAAGGCAATTGTTTTGTTTTATTCAAGAATTGTCCTGAAGAAAATTAATGAAAGTGTTAGGAAGGTTTTTAGGAATTTAGAAAAGTCTTGCAAAAATTATATTAAGACAAATGCTGATTTATTATTTCTAATATTATTATTATTATTATTATTATTATTATTATTATTATTAGTATTGTGTGTGTGTGTGTGTGTGTGTGTGTATTATTTTTATTATTTTATT
>JABUQX010108550.1:0-10000 GCA_015478945.1 Trachelipus rathkii | reverse complement strand
CCCTCAGGCAAAGTAGACAACCAAACTCAGCTCAACTAAACCAAATCATAGACCTTAACAATAGATTAATTAATGCAAATCAAAGAGAGTTCTGGAAGGAATACCCTCAAAATCTGAATCACAAAACAAAAACAACACAAATTTTTTCCGCACAATAAAAAAATCTATACATCACATACCCAACACCCTCCAACAAATCAGTGTAATATCATCATTTGACACTCTTCAAAAATTAACCATAAACCCACAATCCCTACTAATATACAAAAAATTCTCCCTCCCCCCCACAGAAGTACTCTCAACATAATTAAAAAAGGAAAAATTTCGCAAGCAGTAGGCTCAGACCAAATATTTAATATCCACCTCAAACATTTGGAAATCAAGGCTATCGAAGCCCTCACCCAAATGTTTAACACGGCATGTCAAGCTAACACTCTCACTCCTCTCTGGAAACACCCACATATAATTCTTGTCCTAAATCCAGATAAACCACCTAACATCCCTCTTCATACAGACCAATTTCACTGCTCTCCACAATATCCAAAGTATTTGAAAAATTAATACTCATTAGCATCCTACACAATATTTTTCTATCTAGTACATAACATAGTTTTAGACAAAAACATTCCACAACCACTCTCCTAACTGATTTAACACAACATATTCTGAATGGCTTTAAACAAAATGATCCCCCCTCTTGCACCATTCTAATCTCAATAGATGTCAACAAGTCATTCGACACAGTCTCCCAACATATTTTAATAGATAAAATATTAAATACTAACATATCCACTAAAGACAAAAGTATAGTAGCAAACTTCCTATGAGAATGTACAGCTAAAGTTATACAAGGACGACACTCCTTCCATATATACATACTAACTAATGACGTCTCTCAAGGAGCCATTCTCTCACCTACACTTTTTAATCTTGTTATACACGATCTCCCAACCCTCGCCTCCCTTTATATAAAAGATAATAGCTATGCCGATGATCTAACAATTGGACCTCTCGAAGAACTGAATTTGAACTGAATGAGTCAAAACAGATTTTTACTTCTCCATCAGAGGGATTCGAAACTGGACTCTGAGTCGCTGATTCTGTCCTGTCAACATTGAGTCTTTTTTGATCTATGTCCGGATCGGACACTTTGGATCTTTATTGACCATTTGTCCAGGGTCAGACATTCCCCGTTTGGGTCTTTTTGTGACACTTGATCCTGTCAGAAATTTGTCTTTTATAGACAATTATCCACTTTTCAAAACCATCTTGCCTCCCACGTTAAAAATTAGTCTTTTTTACCTTTTGCTCTCCGGTCGAACATTTGGTCTTTTCCCCTCCTCCGCACCATTTGTCTGGTGGGACAAATTATGCGATGAGAAACAGGCGACTTTGAAATATTCTGAAGGCGTTCCTTTTGGAACTGGATGTCCAGTGTTTTTGAGCGACCGGTTACTGTTAACTCAGCGACTCCGGTCCATTCGAATCCCTCTGATGGAGGAAGTAAAATTGCTTTACTCATTTCAGTTCATTCCAGTCATCTTATTTGTCCAGTTGGACATTTGGTCTTTTTTTGACCATTTGTATGTGGCTACATTTTTCTTTGGCTGACCATTTGTCAGATCGAAGTATTCGTGTTTTAACGGCATCTTGTGTGAGGTTGGAAATTCTGTTTTTTCACATAAGCCGATGGGCATTTGTCTTTTTTATTATTGTCATGTGAGAATTTCGCGTTGGCAGTTAGCGTTGTCGAAACATTTCCCATCTTTTTAAACCATTTGTCAGGTCGGATATTTCGTCTTTTTGACCATTTGTCAGGTCTGACATTTCGTCTTTTCTAAACGTTTGTCCAGTCGGACATTTCTTCTTTTTTGACCAATTGTCCGATGAGATATTTACCGTTTGTCCGGTCGCACATTTGTCTTTTTTGACATTTGTCCGGTGGGACATTTCTTCTTTTTCGAACATTTGTCCTGTCGGACAATTCCTGTTTTATGACCATTAGTCCGGTCGGACATTTCGTCTTTTCTAAATGTTTGTCAGGTCGTTCATTTATCTTTATTGACTATTTTGTCCGGTCGGAACAATTTCTTCTATATTATTAACAACAATTCTTAATACAAGGTCAGACATTTGCGTCTTTTGCGGGTGTAGGCGATGGTGTGTGCCGGACATTGGACATTTCGTTTTTTTTTACCATTTGTCTTGTCAACATTTTGTCTTTTTTGACCATTTGTCCGGTCGGACATTTCGTCTTTTCTAAACGTTTGTCCCGTCGGACATTTGGTCTTTTTTTTATCATATGTCCGGTCGGACATTTGGTCTTTTTTGACCATTTGTCCGGTCGGACATTTCGTCTTTTTTGACCATTTGTCCAGTCGGACATTTCGTCTTTTTTTGACCATTTGTCCGGTCAGACATTTGGGCTTTTATAAACGTTTATCCGGTCGGACATTTCGTCTTTATTGACCAATTGTCCGATGATACATTTAGTCTTTTTTACCATTTTTCCGGTCGGACATTTTGTCTTTTTTGACAATAAGTCTGGTGGGACAAATTATGGAATGAGAAAACCGAGAACTTTAAAAACCATTCTTAAAGCGTTCTTTTTGGAACGTGGATGGTCTAGTGGTTAGAGCGACCGGTTACTGTTTACTCAGCGACTCGGAGTCCAGTTTCGAATCCCTCTGATGGAGAAGTAAAATTTGTTTTGACTCATTCAGTTCAATTCAGTTCATCTTATTTGTCCAGTTGGACATTTCGTCTTTTTTGACTATTTGTATGGTTGGATATTTCTTCTTTTCTGACCATTTGTCCAATCGGACATTTCGTGTTTTTTGACCATTTGTAAGGTTGGACAATTCTTTTTTTCTGACCATTTTTCCGATTGGACATTTGGTCTTTTTTAATCATTTATCCTGTCGGATAATTCGTCTTTTCTGACCATTTGTCCTGCGTCAGCCATTTCCTCTTTATTAACCATTAGTCCGGTAGGACATTTCCTCTTTTTTGACCATTTGTCCGGTCGGACATTTCCACTTTTCTAACCCTTTGTCCAGTTGGAAATTTGGTCTTTTTTGACATTTTGTCCGTTCGGACATTTGGTCTTTTTTGACCTATGTTCTGTGTTGGTTGTCATAATTATGGTGCTCTGTTATGAAAAATCATGGTGTATACTTTTAAAAAACTATTCTTGAAGCGTTTTTGGAACGTGGCGCCCCATGGCCCCTCCCGCTCCCGCGTCCCTCCTGCCACCGACCCCCCGGTTTCTCTTACACCCTTCGCCGACCTTGCGCACGTCCAGTCTCCGCCCACCTTCCTCTTCGATCGCGACCACCGTCCCCAACACCCTGGCTCCTCTGCACTCCCACTCTCAGCTTCCCCAACCTCTCCAGTCTCAGTCATCTTATGGGTCCAGTTGGACATTTCGTCTTTTTTGACCATTTTTATGGTTGGACATTTCTTCTTTTCTGAAAATTTGTCCAATCGGATATTTTATGTTTTTTGACCATTTGTAAGATTGGACAATTCTTTTTTTCTGTCCATTAGTCTGGTTGGACAGTTTGGTCTTTTTTATACATTTGTCCAGTCGGAAATTTCCTCTTTTTTAGCCATTTATCTTGTCGAACATTTTGTCTTTTTTGACCATTGTCAGGTTGGACTTTTCGTCTTTTTTTGACCATTTGTTAGGTCTGATATTTCGTCTTTTCTAAACGTTTGTCCAGTCGGACATTTCTTCTTTTTTGATCAATTGTCCGATAAGATATTTAGTCTTTTTTACCGTTTGTCCATTTGTCCGGTCGGACAATTGTCTTTTTTGACATTTGTCCGTTGGAACATTTCGTCTTTTTCAAACATTTGTCCTGTCGGACAATTCGTCTTTTTTGACCATTTGTCCGGTCGGACATTTCGTCTTTTCTAAATGTTTTGATCATTTTGTCCTGTCGGACATTTGGTCTTTTTTGATCATATGTCCCGTCGGACGGACAATTGGTCTTTTTTTACTATTTGTCCAGTCGGACATTTCTTCTTTTTTACCATTTATCCGGTCAGACATTTGGTCTTTTTATACCATTTGTCTGGTAGGACAGTTCGTCTTTTTTAACCATTTGTCATGTCAATATTTGGTCTTTTTTGACCATTTGTCCGATCGGACATTTAGTCTTCTTTGATCATTCGTCCGGTCGGACATTTTGTCTTTTTTGACCATTTGTCCGGTAGGACAAATTATGGGATGAGAAAACCGGGAGCTTTAAAAACTATTCTTGAAGCGTTCTTTTTGGAACGTGGATGGTCTAGTGGTTAGAGCGACCGGTTACTGTTAACTCAGCGACTCGGTGTCTAGTTTCGAATCCCTCTGATGGAGATGTTAAAATTTGCTGGTTTGAGCTCATTCAGCGTCCCCACATCTTCACGCTTTCATTCTTATTTGTCGTTGGACATTTCGTCTTTTGTTGACATTTGTTATGGTTGGATATTTCTTCTTTTCTCTGACCAGTTTGTCCAATCGGACATTTCGTGTTTTTTGACCATTTGTAAGGTTGGACAATTATTTTTTTCTGACCATTTGTCCGGTTGGATATTTCTTCTTTTTTAATCATTATTCTCATTATTACTTTCGTCTTTTTTGGCCATTTATCCTGTCGGACATTTCGTCTTTTTTGGCCATTTGTCCGGTCGGATATTTCGTCTTTTTTTGACCATTTGTCCGGTCTGACATTTTGTACTTCTTGTCTTAAAACGTTTGTCCGGTCGGACATTTCTCTTTTATGACATTGTCCGGTGAGTTGGTCTTTTTCGACATTTCCTGTCGACAATTCGTCTTTTTTGACCATTTGTCCGGTCGGACATTTCGTCTTTTCTAAATGTTTGTCCGGTCGTTCATTTCATCTAGTTCAGACATTTGGTCTTTTTTTACCATTTGTCCGGTCGGACATTTCGTCTTTTTTGACCTATTGTCCGGTCGGACATTTCTTCTTTTTGCCAATTTATACCGTCAGACATTTGGTCTTTTTTTAAAATTTGTCCGGTCGGACATTTCGTCTTTTTAACCATTTGTTATGTCAACATATCGTCTTTTTTGACTATTTGTCCGATCGGACATTTCGTCTTTTCTAAAGGTGGTTGTGTCGAGACGAGGTGTCTTGTTATTTGTGCCGGTCGAATTTCGTCTTTTTTGACCATTTATCCGGTCGGACATCTCGTTTTTTTACCATTTGTCCGATCGGACATTTATTCTTTTTTGATCATTAGTCCGGTCGGACATTTTGTCTTTTTTGACCATTTGTCCGGTAGGACAAATCAACTTTTTTAACCATTTGCACAGTTGGACATTTCGTTTTTTTTTGACCTTTTGTCCTGTCGGACATTTGGTCTTTTTTGACCATTTGTCCGGTAGGACATATTATGGGATGAGAAAACCGGGAGCTTTAAAAACTATTCTATTCTTTTTGGAACGTGGATTATCTAGTGGTTAGAACGACTGGTTACTGTTAACTCAGCGACTCCGAGTCTAGTTTCGAATCCCGCTGATTGAGAAGTAAAATCTCCTTTGACACATTTAGTTCAATTCAGTTCATCCTATTTGTCCAGTTGAGCATTTGGTCTTTTTTGACCATTTGTCCGGTCGGAAATATGGTCTTTTTTGACCATTTGTCCGGTTAGACATTTCTTCTTTTTGGACCATTTGTCCGATCGGACATTTCGTCTTTTCTGACCATTTGACCGATTGGACGTTTCTTCTTTTCTGACCATTTGTCCGGTCGTTCATTTCGAGTTTTTTGACCATTTGTCCGGTCGGACATTTGGTCTTTATTGACCATTTGTCCGGTCGGACATTTCGTCTTGTTATTGACCTGTTGGTGTGGCCGGTGGGACATTTCGTCTTTTTCGAACATTTGTCCTGTCGGATATTCGTCTTTTCTGAACATTTATCCGATCGGACATTTTAATGAATGAGTCACAGAAGATTTTACTCTTCATCAGCGGGATTCGAACATTGGACCTCCGCTTTGCTGAGTTAACAGTAACCGGGCGCTTTATCCACTAAGCCATCCACGTCCCCAAAAAAGAACGCTTCAAGCGTAGATTTTAAGTACCCGGTTTTCGCATCCCATAATTGCTGAGTACTTAAAGAAGAAGAAAAGAAGAAATTTGTCCGATCGGACATTTCTTCTTTTTTGACTATTTGATCTGTCGGACATTTAGTCTTTTTTTGCCATTTGTTTGGACGGACATTTGGTCTTTTTTTGACCATTTGTCCGGTCGGACGTTTCGTCTTTTTTGACCATTTGTCGGATCAAACATTTAGTCTTTTTTGATTATTTGTCCGGTCGGACATTTTATCTTTTTTTACCAATTGTCCAGCCGGATATTTTGTCTTTTCTAAACAATTGTCTTGTCGAAAATTTCACCTTTTTGATCATTTTTCCGGTCGGACATTTGTTCTTTTTGGACCATTTGTCCTGTTTGACATTTGTTTTTTTCTGACCGTTTGTCCGATCGGACATTTCGTCTTTTTTGAATATTTGTCAGGTCTGACATTTCCTCTTTTTTTACCATTTGTCCGGTGGGACATTTCGTCTTTTTTGACCATTTATCCTGTCGGACATTTATTCTTTTGACGATTTGTCCGATGGCACATTTCTACTTTTCTGACAATTTGTCAAGCCGGACATTTCGTCTTTTGTGACCATTTGTGTAGTCGGACAGTTCGTCTTTTTTGACCATTTGTTCGGTCGGACATTTCGTCTTTTTGACCATTTGTCCAGTTGGACATTTCGTCTTTTTTAAAAACCATTTGTCCAGTCAGACATTTGTTCTTTTTTGAATATTTGTACGGTGGGACATTTCTTCTCTTTGACCATTTGTCCGGTGGGACATTTCTTCTTTTTGACCATTTGTCCTATCTGACATTTCGTCTTTTTTGACCATTTGTCCTATCTGACATTTCGTCTTTTTTTGACCAATTGTCCGATAAGATACATTTAGTGTTTTTTGACCATTTGTCCGGTTGGACATTTGGTCTTTTTTGACCATTTGTCCGGTCGGACATTTGGTCTTTTTTGACCATTTGTACAGTTGGACATTTCTTCTTTTCTGACCATTTGTCCGATCGCACATTTAGTCTTTTTGGACCATTTTTAAGGTTTGACAATTCTTTTTTTCTGACCAGTCGGATATTTGGTGTTTTTAAACCATTTGTCCGGTTGGACAATTCTTCTATTCTGACCATTTGTCCGGACGAACATTTCCTATTTTTAAATAAATACATGAACCAAAAATGTCATTTTAAAATGTTTAGTGCTATTCCAAATTTCCCTGAGTTTGATCCTTGCGTAGGTAAACTCTTCCCTCTGCCTTTTCACTTTAGCTTTTCTTATTGCTAGAAGAGCGCGATCATTCAACTAGTTTCGAAGAAGTGTGAACCTCGTTCAACCTTAAATTATAGTCATATTTCTTTAACTTCTCTTCTTTTGAAACAGGTTGATTCTGTTAATATTAGTCAGATTCCCTTTTTTATGAACTTGTATGATATGCTTACCAAGCGTAAGAAATTTCACTAATCATAAAGTCTTAGAAATTCTTACCTAACGTTAAGAATTTCAATATTTCTGAAACCTTATAAATGCTTACCAAACGGAAGATATTTCTTAATTCTGAAAGATTAAGAAAGGTGTCTCTTTATCATAAACGTAGAGACGAGATCTTCCTAATTCTGGCTGAAATCAGAAAGTATACCAAACTGAAAGGATTTTCCCATATATTTGAAGCATTAGAAACATTTTCAACGTAAGGAAATTTTAGTAAGTTGAGCACTCAGAACGTTTTATAATGAGAAAGAATTTCCTTATATCCTTTAAAGTGTCTTTTCAGAAAGGCTTACCAAACGTAAAAAATTTTAATAAATCTAATGCATTAGAAATACTTCTCAAACGTAGGGAATTTTCTTAATTTTCTAGCCTCAGTAATGCTTACCAAATGTAAGAAATTTTATTAATTCTGAAAGCTAAGAATTACCAACCAAAAGTGAGGAATTTAAATATTTCTGAATCCTTAAAATTAAACCAAAGCGTAAAGTCATTTCCATTAATTCTGATTCGTCATAAACGATTACTAAAATATGAAATTTCCTTATTTCTGAATCCTTAGATATGCTTACCAAACGTAAGAAATTTCACTATTCCTGAAGTCTTAGAAATGCTTACCAAACGTAGGAATTTTAATATTTTCAATACTGGATAAATTGCTTACCAAACGATATGGAATTTTATTATATCTGAAGCCTAAGAAATGCTCATCAAATGTAAGGAAATTCTCAAATTCTGCAGCCTTAGGAAGGCTTACAAAACTTAAGGAATTTCCCTTATTCTGAAGCATTAAAAACTCTCCAAACGCAAGGAATTTTTCTATTTTTAAACCCTCAGAAAGGCTTATCAAATGAAATGATTTTTCCTAATTTCGCCGGCTAAGAAAGGCTTACCAAACGAAAGGAATTTCCAATAATCTAAAGCATTAAAAATACTTTTCAAACGAAGGTAATTTCCTTAATTCTATAGCCTCATAAATGAAGAAATTTTATTGATTCTGAACCCTTAGAAATGCTTCTCAAACGTATGGAATTTCAGCATTTCTGAATAATTAAAATTCAAACCAAACGTAAAATATTTCCTTAATTTTGAAACGTAATAAACTATTGCCAAAGATATGAAATTTCCTTATATCTGAATCAATAGATATGCTAAACAAATATAAGAAATTTCACTAACCATGAAGCCTCAGAAATGTTTACCAAACGTAAGGAATTTAAATATTCTGAATCCTTATAAATGCGTACCAAACGTAGGAAATTTCTAAATTCTGAAGCCTTAGAAATACTTTTCAAACATTGGGAATTTCCTTAATCCTCTCTAGCCTAATAAGAGCTAACCTAACGTAAGAAATTTTATTAATTTTCAAGCCTAAGAAATTCTTAACAAAAGTAAGTTATTTCAGCATTTTTGAATCCTTAAAATTCAGACTAAACGTAAAGTATTTCTTTAATTCCCAAATGTATGAAATTTCCTTATTTCTGAATCCTTAGATATGCTTGCCAAATGAAAGAAATTTCACTAATCATGAAGCTTTAGAAATGCTTACCAGACGTAAGAAATTTCCATATTTCTGAATCCTAATAAATGCTTACCAAACTTAAGGAATTTTCTTAATTCTGAAGACTAAGAAATTGTAACCAAAGGTAAGGAATTTTCTTAATTCTGTAGTCTCAGAAAAGCTTACCAAACTTGAGGAATTTCACTAATCCTGAGGCATTAAAAACCCTTCCAAACGTAATTTTCCAAATTCTGAAGCCTCATAAAGGCTTATCTAGCGAAGGGAATTTATCTCATTATGCAGGCTCAGAAAGGCTTACTAAACGTTAGGAATTTCCAATAATCTAAAGCATTAGAAACACTTTTCAAGCGTAATGAATTTCTTTAATTTTATAGCCTCATAAATGCTTACCAAACGTAAGATATTTTCCAAATTTTGAAGAATTATAAAAGCTTATCAATCGAAAGGAATTTTCCTAATTTTGCAGGTTCAGAAAGGCTTAGCAAGCGTAAGGAATTTCCATTAATCTAAAGCACTAGAAACTCTTTTCAAACGTCGGAAATTTCCTTAATTCTCTAGCCTCATAAATGCTAACCAAACGTAAGAAATTTTATTATTTCTGAAGCCTTAGAAATCCTTATTTCTCTAATGCTTAACATACGTAAGAAATTTTATAAATTCTGAAGCTATGGAAGTTCTTACCAAAAGTAAGGAATTTCAAAATTTCTGAATACCTAAAATTCAAACCAAATGTAAAGTATTTCCTTAATTCTGATTCGTCATAAACTATTATTAAAATATGAAATTTCCCTATTTCTGAATCCTTAGATATGCTTACCAAACGTAAGAAATTCACTAATCCTGAAGTCTTAGAAATGCTTACCAAACGTAAGGAATTTTAATATTTTCC
>JABUQX010108549.1:0-50098 GCA_015478945.1 Trachelipus rathkii | reverse complement strand
TATACATTATATATATTACTATTAATCATTATATATATATTATATTATAATTATATATTTAATATAATATATATATTATAATATATCATATAATTATATAATAATATATTATATATTATTATATTATAATATTAATATATAATACTATATATAAGATATATATATATATTATTATATTATAATAATTATATATAATATATACTATAATTATATTAATATATAATAATAATATATATATATTAATAATATTTATACTATATATATATTAAATTTAATTAATATTATATATATACATATATTAATATTAATATATTATATATATTATATATTATATATATATATATATTAATATAAATATATATATATATATATAATTAAATTATAATTAATATTATATTAATATTATATATAAATATATATAGTGAGAAATAGTTTAAGTTAGCTAGTTTGGAAACATTTACCTACAATTATACTAAATGTTGATAAAATACAATAATTATTAATAGATGACCAAACAGTTTCAAGAGTATAAATTGAGTATTGTATATATAACATAATAAACAATATCTAAATATATATCCAAAATATCCACTAGTTATATTAATAAAATATTACATAAACTCACACTAGGCTTATTTAATAATCACTCATATAATTTTAATGATTTTTAAGCGTGAAGATAAATAAATATACAGAGTACTGCATATGTATAAATAATACGTTTTTGCGTAAAGAAAAATGGAAAGCTTGAGGTATACGAATGCGTTAGTGATGTAGCCTATTATTTCCAAATAATTTTACAGTTTTTCAAATTAATCATATATATATATATGAGATGAATTATTATTTTTATTAATAATTATTGCTAGGCTGTTATTAGGTCTCAATAATGAACTAGCTATGAACTCATCATACTAAATACAATATATATTTATTTATATTAATATATAATATATTAATATATATATATATATATATTATATATATATATATATATTAATATATTTTAATTATATATTATATATATATAATATATATATATATATTATATATATATCTATATTAATAATATATATATTAAATATTTATATATATATATTATTTTTATATATATATTATTATATTATTAATATATAATTATATAATATTTATATTAATATAATATTATATATATATAATTATATATATATATATATATATATTAATATTAATATATTAATAATTTAGTATATATATATATATTTATTAATATTAATATTAATGTATATATATATATATAATATATATATATATATAAATATATAAATTATATATTATAATTATATTATATATATTATTTATATTAATTATAATATTATTAATATATTATATATATTATTACACTATATATAGTAGTGAGTAAAGGTGTATAATAATATTATATTTTATATTATATTTTATTTTTTTTTAACTAGGAATTCGCATAGAGGTAAACTCACAAAGATGGCTAATGAAGTCAGTAGGTCTTACTCGGCCTTCAATATATTTATATGAATACACTCCACGGTTGGACGATACGGAGGAGGTATAACTTATATACGTTATCCTACCCGCTCTGTCCGTTACGGGTACTCACTTTCAGAGCATCACCCCTTAAATTATATGGTATGGAAAAAAGAAGTCTATAATAAATTTTCCGAATATATGTATTATATATAAACGTATATTAGGCAAAAAATTAAAAAACTATATAGCCATCCTTTATGAAATTTATTTCCGCTGATTTTTATCCAAATTATATTAATATTAAATTATATATTAGTTTATTATAACTTTATATTTATAGGTATGCTCTATATATTAGCTATAGTTATCATCTCAGTTAACTAATTAGATGTTATCAGCTTTAGATAACACTATTTAACCTTATATAATATATATTAGTATATAATATATATATTAATATATATATATATATATATAATATATATATATCATGAGTATATATATATATATATTATATATATATATATATATATATATTAATATATAATATTATATATATAATTATATTATTAATTATTATATAATTATTAATAATATATATAATATATAGATATATAATATATATATATATTAATATAATGAATATATATATATATACTAGTATATATATTTAATTAATAATATATATATATATAGTAATTATATTATATTAATTAAACTGATTATATGAGCGGCTTTAGACAGGAAGCACAGGGGAGGGACCGGTGGGCGCTGCCTACTCTATAAAAATAATAATAAAAGCAACTAGTGATATAAATAATCCACTATACATTTACTACTTATTAAATTAATAATGTGTTAATATATATGCGTATAAAGGTTGTTCACAAATGAACGAACTTATATTATTTATATACAGATATAATATAATATACAATTATTAATACATATTGTGCCGAAAACATTGTTTATTATTTAATAAGGACAATCGGTAGGGATTATTTTTGATTGATTGTTGTCTTTCATAAGAGGCATAATCTCACTTTAAATGATTATACGAGAGTGTGGTTGGTTTACAGCACGAGATTATAGAACTACCTATTATTTGTTATATGGAGGATTTATACATGTCCTCTCTTTAGGATTTTTGTCTCAAAGGAAACTTATTTTTTCTATTAAATAATTAATTTATAATATAATAATTTATTTGTTGTATTCACACAATCAAGTTGTTGATATTTAATATATATAATTATAAATATAATTATATATATATATATATATATATAATAATATATATAATATATATATATAATATTTAATTATTTATATATATATATATATACTATATATATATTATATAATATATATATTATAATTATATATATATTATATATATATAATATATATTATATATATATACTATATATATATATATAGTATAATAATATATATTAATACTATATATATAATATTATATAATATATAAGTATTAATATTATATTAATATAAATTGAGAGAAGAGAGGAGGATATTACCAGGTCCTAGCCCTATATAATTACTCATTTATATAGTTTGTTAACATGAAATTTTTTTAGTATATTAGTAGCTCATTGAAAGTCTTTAATATAACGTTCTCACGAGTGAGATGTACAACTGTAGGGCAAGTTGCTCATGTGAGCGAGATAAGGAGGAGACACAATTATAGTACTCTTTTAGATGTTAGGACTAGATAAGTAGACAACGAGAATACATATTAATATACGCCTATAGAGCGATCGGGATCTCTATTATCTCTAGTTTCTTTCATTTATTTTTTATAATTTCATTATTTAATATATAATAATGTTCTTATATATACCTTTTATACATCAGTATAGTAACGAATTAAAAAAACATTTTCGGTCTTATCATAAAATTTCATTCGTGGGTGCCTTGTATGCACAAGTCTCTTTACAAAAGGAGGATGCATTTACCCGGGAGGAGGCGAGTGGTTAGCATAAAAAAGATTAATTATTATCGAGAACAGGCAAATAAAGTAAAAGAAAAGGGGAAAAGCACAGGTACTGCATTTCGGCACCATTCACTTGAGGTTCTTAATCGGGATATTTAGATTCGTATGTGTGAGTAGAATCATAATCCCATTAACTCAAATAAGTGTAGGTAAGTTACTTCTCTCACGGTAACCTCATTTCTGCACTCATTTCTGGCTCACTAGGTGGTTTTAGTCGGTTAGGTTAGTTCTCGCATCATATCCAGGGGATATACCAATCTCTAAGTTACACCGGGATATGATAATCGTTATCCTCGACATTTGGCTGGTAACAACAAGTGAAACTCGTCGACTGTATGAATTTTCTCTCTTCGAAATATATTAATAAGGCGGGAAGGATATATTAGTATTCTAGTATATTATAAAATAAGAGATGAGGTAATAATATATGAGATCTACGTGTGGATTATTTAGGGGGCTGGCGGAGTTATGTCGACGGGGAGGACAGCAGGCGCAGAGGTATCGTATTTGGGACATAATCCCACAACTACGGGTTATCTCGGAGGGGGATGGATCGGCGTAGGAATTCGTTCTCTTCGTAACATTTAAATTATAAACTACTTAATGTATGTCAGGGGATCACTGAGACTCTCATCACGAGAGAGGAGCTAGGGAAAGTCTACGCTCTCACACGAGACGAGAATCAACATGAGAGTGCGATGAACTGACGCCAACGATCACGGCAGAGTACATTCTTACTCGATCGGTCTCTATCACACTAGGCGTATTCCTGTTTAGTTGAAAAACAACTCAAGCAATTACAAGCAGTCACATAAAGGAGAAAATAAAGAATATAAATAATAAATTCAATGTCAGTATAAGATAATTTTCGAGTAACTGTATCTCTAAAATTATAATATATTATGATTTACTGTAAGATATATATAATTTATTGAACCTACTATATATGCACGTTCTCTAGTTAGATATTCATGTGAGTACATTAGAAAAAAATCTGAGCACGCATATTAAATATATATATATATAATATATATATATAATATATATATTATAAATATTAATTATAATATATATTATATTTGAATAGTGCTCTACTTACCTCACTAATGTTCAGTTCACACGGTATATATACATCCAGGAGCCACTGATAATATATATGTTTAAGTATACAAATATAATATCTTAAGATATATTTATTTAAAACTATTTATATTTTAAAAAATAATACTCATAATATTTATTGCATATTAAATATATATATATATATATTATATATATTATATATAAATATACAATCACTATATTGTGAATGCACAAATAATTTAATATTATATCGTCGAAAATTATAACATATAGTACATCTAAAAATATAAAAAATAGTAAGTTCTTTATTTTAAATGAACAATAATATTTTATTAATTTTTATTTACTTATTAAACTTAAAATAAAATAATATTTATTAATCAAAGGGACGTCGTTCCTATCACGGTCCATATACTTATAGGCGTAAGATTCTGTGTCGTTTATTGGACGATCATCACTCTCTATTGGTAGATGGCTAATTATATAAAAAATAATTATAAAGTTATATATAAAAAGTGTAAATTAAAAAGTTAATACTGTGACATAAATATAATTATATTAACTATATATAATATATATAATATTAATATATATAATATATATATATAGTAATTATTAATATATATATATATTATTATATATATATATAGATATATTATACTATATATTATATTATATATATTATATATATATATATATATATATTCTAATATATAATATATATATTATAATATTATTTATTATATAATATTATTTAATATATATATATATACTATATATTAATATAATCATTATATATATATTATTTATTATTAATAATATTATATTATATATTTCATCATATATTTAATATATTTAATATTATTAATTAATATTTATATATATAATTTAATATTATATAATATAATTGAAATAGTTTTATAAGGCGTGGTATATAGTTATTATTGAATTTGACTGTAAGAGATATAATATAGTTAGTAGGGTGATCATAGTATTTCGGGACATCTTTTGACATGTGATAGGACCTATATCGGCAGAACCTAAGGACGCTTGACATCAGGCGTCTTTTATATCACTCACTGACTCTTTGGAACCTTATTTTAGAAGCCAAATTTTTTTATTAACCTTTTGACCTTGACTTTTTTTGGCTTGACGCTTATATTTTTCGGGCCATCCTATCATTTAGATCTTCACATGGGATCATTTTGACCAGTACGGTATTATTATTTTATTGAGGCAACGACCTAATTTTTTGGCTCACAACTCTAATTTTTTTATTGGCAACTCACTAATTTTTGGCAACACCCCTCGAAGATAGGTTGCGTATCACCATGAACGGATTGTCACTGATTAAGGCAACTCGAG
This sequence comes from Trachelipus rathkii, assembly GCA_015478945.1. Lineage (NCBI taxonomy): Eukaryota > Metazoa > Arthropoda > Malacostraca > Isopoda > Trachelipodidae > Trachelipus > Trachelipus rathkii. Next base: position 44,151 of record JABUQX010108549.1, on the reverse strand, counting down.
TTTATACGTACTACCACCCTAATTTTTATCTCGAGATACCTAGGTCATTTTATACACGTAATTATTTGAGTATATATGTCTTTAAGTGGAAGTTAAGAACCTTTGTTCGTGTATCATACTCATTGTGAGTGAGTGTTTGTAGTTGTGATGTCTGACACTAACCTAACTATCAGCGTGTGGAGAGCGTGTGTGAGTGAGGAGTGAGAGAGTGTAGGTGTGTGTGTAGTTTTTGTTTATTTTTAATTGACTGAATATTCATTTCTCTATTCAAAAGTGTCATATAGAATATATGGTAGGTGTTAGCGGAGCGCGTGAGCTCATGGTGATATTATATATATGGCTATCCAACCGACGAGTCTGCTGGACGCGCTGTGTGGGAGAGCTCAGCTCGCTCGGCGCTCTCCGAGTGCACTCGCAACTCTAAACTCATTATGAGTACACATTCTCACGCTATCCTCAGCTCTTATTTCCAATAATATATATATATAAATATAATAACATATATACATAAATACCGCCTTGTGATCTCAGCCTAATGATCTCACGGCAGTACCTACACTCACTCACTCACTACTACATTACTTGCACATCATATATAATATAATACGCTATATATATACATCACATCACACACATACACGACAGTATACCACTACTCACACATCACTATATTATATAATATATATCACATCACCGTCGGACCCACTAAACCACACCACACACACACATAAACTCACACACACACATACACAAACACTACCTGCATCAGATAGATGGACTCACATACCTACATCAGTATGGTTCGCTACTTTATATATATATATATATATACAGCTAGTAATCACCATCCCTATTTTCAATAATGTTGCTAAACTCGACCATACTCTATTCAAAGCATTTACGTTATTTAATATTTGTTACGAGTGAGTTCATTACTAGTATCATTAATAACAAATAGAATTATACGACTTCTCACCAACTAGATGAGTAATACTCACCATTGATACTATATTTAACCACTAAGCCTATAGTACGGTAGGAATGAGAAGAATACATAATTTAATTTTCAAGTCTTTATAGATTTTCCGCGGCTTTCACCAATAATAATATTATAATAACGAATAAATAATAGTTCATTAAATAATATAATATAATAAAAATAATATATATAGATAATTAAATAGTAAATATAATAAATTAAAGAAAAATAATTAAAAAGAAAACATATTGTAATTAGATTAATAAATAAATGAATGATTAAGGATATTATATTATAATAATAATTGATATAGGAATATTGTATTTATTATTAATTTTATGTGATATAATAAATATGCTTTTAAGAATGCTAATGTGATATAATAACATAGAGTCACCTCGTTTCATAATATTCAAATACTTATATAGCTTTGTCAAGGTATGTATTAATTATTTATTATATTATATATCATATGCTAGCTTATAGTTAACACTATAATTATTATAATTATAATATATTATATTATATATATATTATTTATTATATATATACAACCTAGAATTTATTTACCGGATTTTCATTAGAAATTAATATGAAATGTTGAATTTGACTTAGAAGATATTAAAACAAAGAAAAAATTCTAATACTCACATAAGTTTTGAAATTGTCTCACTTGAAAAAAAGTTATGCAGATCCCTATAACTTAATTTATTTACTATAAATTTAATAATATCTATACTATGCAAGATGGTTCTTATTTAATAATATTTTATAAACGGTAGATGAGAAAACTTATGGATATGTCTTGAGAGAAACAAAATTTAGAGATAGTGATTTTCGCTCGGTGCGGCAGAGCATATCGGATGCATTTTTCTTGCTATGGGAGTACAGTATGCGGCTCTGAATAGAGTGAGGAGTCACCATCTAGATTTAACAAATATAATTTATATATCATATAAATGTTTTAATTATATAATATTACCACTTGAAAGGTTTTTCCTAAGCGATCTAGCAATTCAAATATTTATTAAAAAAAAATATATATCACATATATATATTAATACAAAGGTTCATATAATTTTATATTTAATATATTAATATCAAAATATGATTATTATATATATATTATATATACTAATAATATGATAATTATATAATATATATATTATATATAATATCTATAATAATATATTTATATATATATATTATATATTTATATATATATATATATTAATATTATATATATTATATATAAATAGATATATATATATATTTATATATATATTATGATATATATATATATTATAAATCATATATATATTATAAATCATATAAATATTTAATTGATATTAATTTTGTTTAGAAATTTACTCTGGCAGTTGGAGGGACGCCAAGCTTTATATGCATCTAAGGGCACTAAGCATCCAGCGGTTCACCTCAACAGTAATTAGTTTATTACAACGTTGGACAGATGGTTAATATATATATATTATAACTTATAAATATATATATACTATATATTTATATATATATTATATATATATATATTATATATATATATATATATATATTATATATATATATATATATATATTATATATATATTCACCCCTACACACACACACACACACAGCCCACACACACACCACACAACACACAACACACACACACACTTCATTTACACTTATATCACATATATCAAACACACTACCCCTTTGGTCTTCCATGGGTCAATTTTCGCCCACCCTAATTTTTGGATATCCTTAATTTTCGGCAGACCTATTTTTTCGACCAACCCTTTGGTCTTCCATGGGACAATTTTGAGAAACCAAATTTTTCGGTCATCCCTTTTGTATTCTACGGTACAATTTTGGCATTGTAACTTTTTTGACCCTTATACTTTTTTGATGGCTTTGGATGTTCAAAATCACCCGTAAGACAGTATCTAGTGATGTTCAATTAGTGTTCTATGAGTATTAGATGAGTGCCAGGTGAGTGCCAAGTTGAGTGCAATGAGTGCCAATGAGTGCCAAGTGAGTGCCAATGAGTGCCAAGTGAGGCCACATAGTGCCAATGAGTGCCACATTGTGCCAACTGAGTGGCCACTTTTTTCAGGCCTTTTCTAGCCTCCCTGAGCCTAGAATGACTAAGATGGGTGTCTACCCCTAGGTAATAAGGTATGAGGAATCGATTGGTGTATATTACAATCTGCTAGAATGCTTCCTACTATGAGTTAGTATTTTTATAACACTTATAAGCACTTACACTCGCCAATAACACTTACACTTAGCCATATACAGCTTAACTCAACACGCACAGGTTCACTTAGCACTTCACTCACAACACTACGAAGCTCAATTTTGTTGGCCTCATCTTTGAATGACTCCCATCTTTGGATGAAGTCATCTTTGATACCACTATATTGATGTTCATCTTTGATGACTGCATCTTTGTTACTCTAGATCAAAGCTGCCCACAGGCCGAGCAAGCCCCTCCCGCAAGGATGGAGCCCGCACCCGCAGTGCGACCCGCCGACGCGAATGAAAATATATATAACTATGAGTCATTTCATTTTTATTTCCAATTACTTAACATTTTTATTAAAAAATTTCGGCGAACCTAAAACTGTAATCATTACAGACTATTATTTAAGCACATATATTATTAATATATCTTTTACTTAATACTTTTTACTTAATACTTTTAATTTATAAATTTTTAAAAATGTATGTAAGGAAAAAAAAACCAGAGTGTCTGATAAATAAACATTTTATTTACTCAACTGTAGCGAAATTTTATTAAAAATCATTAACATTGACATACCTAAAGCATAAATAGTAAATCAATTAGAGGTGTTACCTAACACCAAAGGGATTAGTTGCTTTGTTTTACTGCTTTACTGGCTTTAACTCATGTTTTACTGCTTAACTCATGTTTTACTGCTGCTTTAACATATATGCTTTACTGCTTTAACTCATATATTTATTACGTTCATACTTTAAAAGCAGTAAATCAGTAAATCACTAGAGGTGTTACCTAACACCAAGAGGGGATTAGTCTTGCTTTGTTTTAACTGCTTACTGAATTTAACTTTCTGTTTTACTGCTTTAACTTTCTGCTTTAACTGCTTTAACTCATATACATGACATACCTTAAAGCAGTATAATCAGTAAAAATCAATAGAGGTTGTTACATAGCAACAGAGGGATTAGTAATGCTTTGTTTTACTGCTTTACTGCTTTAACTTTTGCTTACTGCTTTAACTTTCTGCTTTACTGCTTTAACCATATGTTTTACTGTTTTTAATCATATATTTATTAACATTATGTTTTTATTTTGTTTAAATACTTTTATTTATTTTATTAATATTTTTTTTATTTTATTATTATTATGTTTATTATTTCATATTTATTTTTATTATTTTATTTTTTACTTTTATACTTTTTGGTGTTATTTACTTCATGCTATTGTTATTATTATTTAGAACACACATTACTTATGACACTTATACACACATCACTATGACACTTATACACACATTCACTATGAAACTTACATTTAGCCATAGACACTTAATTTACACTTATACACCCCACACACACACACACACCACAACACCCCTGTCACACACTTACACTCACACCTAGATTTACTTACACTCACACACATGATATTTTGACGCCTCACAGATTTACTTAAACTCACACAGATTTACTTACACTCACACAGTTTTGATTTACTTACATTTACACTTACACACACCACACACACCACAACACAGAGATTTACTTACACTCCCACCACACACAGATTTACTACAAACGCATTTTGCGGTAAATTGTACAAGTCCCCTTGGTTAATTCATTTTGTTTTTAATTAAAGAGAAAATGTATATTATTCAGTCGTATATACCAAAAATTATTTCAACAGATTTTAAGATTACTTATAACTAAATATCATTCTTTGACAAAGAATTTATTATTAACTTTTAATACTTTTGTTTATAAATTTTATTAACTATAAGTGGAAAGAATAGTTTTAAGAATTTTATCGCCTTGCACTAAAACATATATTTTACGTACTATAAGCAATAAATCAGTAATCAGTAAGAACCCAGCCCCTAGCACCCCTCCTACATCAAGCTATGCACGTTTTGTTTCTATTGACTTACTGCTTACATCATCTTTTTTATGTAAATAAGTATGAAACACTCAAGAAAATGATCGTCACTGCTAAAATAACATGTATTTTATTAAAATCATTCTAAGTTTTATTTTAAAAATAACAATTATTCACTACATTTATATTATTCACTCGGAAGTTTAACTAAAAATTATTTTCAAAAAGTTTTTTTTAATAATTCGGATTTTCTTTATTATTTTATTATATTATCTATGTACATTGACAATCCATCAGGAGAAAACACAACAACCCACTCCTTACAGATACGAAACGGACCTCTCTCTGTAAAATTGTTGAAATAACTACTTTAGGCATAATTTGGGATAATCCTTTTTGTATCCCCGGGGCGATTTAGGCTACATTCAAGTCAAAATATATTTCAACCACGACCTTTTTCGTAAATGTGGTGCAGATAACTAACGTAGGCCTAAATTTTAGGCCTAAATTTAGATAGCCTTTTCGTAACGGGCTAATTTAATTCTAATTTCAGGTCAAAAGGTAATTCCAGTATAGACAAGAATCATTGTTATTATTATTTTTATAAATAATTTCAAACTGAAACACATGCGGATCGGTAAGATCCTTAAGCAGGTAAGAAGGAAATGGTTTTCCCTTACTTGTGATTGGTCGAGGTAATCTTCCCGCTAGTTCATAAGCTACCACCAGGGCTCAGCATGAGCCCCACCCGCAAAGGCAGCCACCCCAGCACCCGCTGGTGCGTCCGCCGCGTCCAAGTCCGCCACGTGCGCCCGCGTCTTCTCGCTGTTCGGCCGGCTTCCTGCCCCTTCCCGGCCGCCGCGAGCGCCCGCCGCGTGCGCCGCAGGCGCAATATTTCCGCGTTCCCGCCGCCGCGGCGCCCGCAGGCGCAATATTTCCGCGCGAATCGATATATATATAAAATATATTATATATATATATATATATATATATATATATATATATATATATATATATATATTATTTATATATATATATATATATATATATATAAATTATATATATTTTATATTTATATATAATATGTGTGTGTGTGAGTGTAGGTGTCTATGTGAAGCGTAAGTGTCTATGTGTTATGTCCGATGGTGGTGAATAAGAGATATACGTGTATGTGTGTATAAGTGTAAGTGGTAAGTGTCTAAAGGTAAGTGTAACTGGGGTTTATAAGATGAATCCAATATAGGTGGTATTAAAGATGGACCCCATTAAAGATGAGTCATCAAAGATGAACAACCAAAGCTGAGGTACCAAAGCAAGTTCATAAAGTTGAGGCATCAAGCTGAGGCTCAAAGTGAGGTATAAGTTAGGCATTAAAAGCTGAGCTCAAGTTGAGCCATCAAACTAAGGCATCAAAGTTGAGGCATCAAGTTGAGGCATCAAATATCGAGTGGTGGGTGGTATGTGTAAGATGTGTGGTGTTGTTGTTGTGTGTTGGTGCGTGTGTTGGTTGGTGCATGTGTGTTCTAAATATAATCACAATGGCGATGAAGTAAATAACACACTAAGTATGACATATAAAAATACATGTTAACAATTATACGTACATGTTGTAAGTGAGTGTGGCGTGTGTGTGTGTTTGTATTTTGTGTGTGTTGTGTGTGTGTTAATGTGTGGGTGTATGTGTGTTCTAATAATAAATAACAATAGCATGAAGTATAATAATAAAATAAAATTTAAAATGTTTTAATAAATTATACGTATATGTGTGTGTGTGTGTGGTGAACGTGTGGGTGTGTGTGTGTTGTGTGTGCGTGTCGTGCTGTGTGTGTGCTATTGATAGAGTGCCTGTCATAGTCATTAAGCTTAATATTACGGTGCATCTGTGAGGTAATATAAACTAACGGCGCGAGTACCGGACACACTGAGCTCGCCTGCGCACACTGACACCGCTGACAGAGGAGAGTCTAGTAGAGGCGAAGGAAATGACTGGAGAATTGAGCACTCAGATGAAGCGTGTGGAAGACTGTCCGTGAGTGGAATACGTCGAGTGTAGAGAAGACGCAGAGGATTGGATCACTGCACTGCGTTGAGCAATATTGTGTTCGCCATTGCTGATGCTTGAGAGCTCGGACGTAACGGAGACAGACATTCACGAGAGTGTTAGTTTAGCTTGGTGTTTGTGTGTTTCTACTTTTGGTGAGATCGGGTGGGGCTCAAAATGCTGAGCCCTGCAAGGTGATGGTTTTATGACTTTTATTGTCGTGATGTGTAATGTGTAAACTAGCACACGCAGTACTAGTATCACATAGTTATAGCTGACAGTGCGTTTATGGAGAGTGTTCTAACTTTCTTAGGCTGACTTTAAATAAGTCTGCTGAGAGTAGGACTCTCCGGCATACCATCATGTAATATGCAGCTGAGACACTCTAACTCTTTAGTAGATACAATAAGTAATACACGATGAGACCTCCTTCGTTGTATAAGGAGCGAACACTAACTTGTTTGCATTCAAATTAAGGATTAAATTAGCCCGTCTACGAAAATTAGGCCTAAATTTAGCCTAAATTTAGGCTAATCGTTGTTAGGTAAGATAAGCACTGAGAGTATTACAGAGGAATAACACGCACGTATAGAGATTAGTATAACTCGTCACTGAGACCTAGGATTAGACATTATATGTAAATATGTCACCACGATGTAACAGTCGAAATCCACTCAGAAATATATAATCTTGTAATATAGCAGAGTGTCTTCTATAGTCATCATCGCTATACGCAAACTAAGAGACGCGATTCAGATTGTTCGATAATCTGATAATGAGAGTGGCGTTGTTTGTGTTTTTATTCATGGATGGATATTGTATTCACATATGTGATACATTTAATGATGAATAATATATAAAATTAATAGAAAACTGAAGAATATTTTAAAATAAATTATATGTGAGTAATATATATTATATATAGTATAACTTATCAAGTGATAATATAATTGTATAAGTGAATAATGGTTATTTATATAAATATAATAATAACTATTAGTAATAAATATATTTTAATAATAAATACATATTTTTTTTTTTATAGCAGAGAAGAACTTATTTGTTATTTTTATACTTATAACATAGCTAAAGATATGTAATATAAGTAATCAAGTATAGTAAAATGAGAAAACTATAAATACTGAGTGCATAGCTTTGAATGTAAGAGGGGTTACCTAAGGGCTGGTTTATACTACTGCTATACTTGAATTTATTATAGTGACTATTAATAAGGTACGTATAAAATATATGTTTTAATAAAATTTCATATATAATAATTTATAGAGTAATTACGAATATTTTATTTTTTTGAGAGAAAGTTGATACGCTAGATATGTTATGGAAAGAGTTTTTATACGTCACAATACGGATAAACGTGGGATATGGTAAAATAAGAAGCAATTAGATTACAATCACACTAGCATAAATATGTGTGATTTTCCGCAGATTACATGATTCGATTGATTCCTATAGGCGTCAACAAAAGCTGGACAGTTAATGAAGGTGCTGTCCGTATACAATGGAGATACCTTTGATAGCTCTTTTTGTGATACTCTGAAGGAATATAAAGGAAAGAGCCTCTTTTTGGGATAGATCGCTATACAGTCTTAAATAGATAATGAATGGTAACTAACGTTTGCTCTAATAAATTCAGAATAACAAAAATAGTATAATAATTAGGAGGTTATAAATTATAAGTAAACGTTTAAATTTGTAAATGTCTAACTTAAAGTTAAAAGTGTACGGATTTGAATCAGTGTAAGTAAACAATTATCTCGATTGAGTGTAGATCAAATTAAGAAGAAATATAAAGGGTGATAATGAGATAGTCGAAATACGGGCTCATATATAATATATAGTGTTAATCAATATGTAAAGTATTAATATATTATGTGTGGGTGAGTGTAAAATATATAATATTGAGTTGATATGTGAATGATGATAAGTAAATCCTGCGTGTGTAAGGTAATCTGTGTGTGAGTGTAAGTTAATCTATGTGTATTGTAGTATAGTGTGTGTGTGTGTGTGTGTTGATTAGTGTGATTGATGTATGTGTGTGTGTGATTGAATAGATGTGTAGTGTGTGTGTGTGGGTGTATATATAATATCTAGTATTAATAATAATGTAAGTGAGTGAGTCTATGGCTAAATGTATGATAGTCAGTAGTGAATGTGTGTATAAGTGATATAGTGTATGCATGTGTGTTCTAATAATAATAACAAATATAGGAAATAAAAATTATAAATAACACTCTAAGTATATATAATATAAATATAATAATAAAGTTATAAAACTAAAAATAATAGAATATAAAAATATAATAAAAGAGAGATAAGCACACATAAAAACCGGTCATGAGAGCTATACCAAAGTATAAGAGTACACAATAGAGATAGCTCATAGGTTGGTTTCCACTAAATCACTAGATCTCCGCTAAGAGGTTCGCACATGTTTAAGATAACAGTAAACACGGATATTAGCATGTAATAGCGTAAAGCAGAAAGTTTAATAAGACGTAGATAATCAATAAGTATAAATACATAGTAATGCAGTAGTACAAGTATTTATATACAACAAGCATCACTCCAGCCAAATTTCTAAATCCTCACTCTTAGGTGTCAGGCCAATTATACAACCACCCTCTATTGATATACTGATTATGCTCTCCTAAAATGTTAGAGTGATATAATGTATATAAATTCGATATATAATAGTCGGTTTAAAGATCCACATAAATGACACAAGATCAAAGAATATTAAATACAAAGTCAAAATATAGCAAATACAGAAAGTCCTGCAACAAAAGACAATGCAGTGTATAGCAAAGACACATAGATATAATAAATCCAGTATATTAACTAATAATATCCTGTCGTGTTGTAATGAGCTATACCATTCAGGCATTACTCGAACCTCTCAGGGCACGAGCGGTCTATAACAGTATACCGGTTGATTACATAGCGAGTTAATACGAACGGTATATTACATAAATATTATTGTAATGAAGGTATAAAGAGTTAAAACATATTTTAATAATTTAAAACATCCAAAATGAATATTTTACCACCAGCAGTTAAACAGGTTATATAACACACACTAAGGCTCGTCAAACAGAAGAGAGCTTCACTCTAATGTTATTACACTCGTGGGAGAATATATTATGTTGGATAACTATCTAGCGCTTTGGATTTTTACTGGGATTCTTAGGAAAGGTGCACTAATGACACAATATGAAATGTCTTACCCTTTGTTAATTAAGAATGTAATGGGTGTGAGGAGTTAGCTAGGGGTAACTAAATAAAGAATGTTTCACTCTCTTATCAGACACATCCCAGGGTTAAGGTTTGGTGGTGTTGACAATACTACACAAGTTTACTTAAAATATCTCCTATTATTTTCCATGTTGTATTGGTGGAGTATTCATTTTCTTCTCTAATACCTTCGTCCCATGCCAGTTTGAAAATTGAACATACCTTAAAATTTAAAGAATTTCTAAAAAATCACACTCACATAGTTTACACGTTAGTATCTGTATTTATATGTGTTTGAGCTATAGGTATTGATATATGGCCTCGATAGCATAAAACCGTGCTATCGTATCTTTGGAGTGTTGAGGGGGAAAAAACCTGTGTGGACATTATGAGTTTCAAAAGTTAGAATACTGATCACACGGGGATTACTGAAATAGTAAAATGACACTCGCACGGTTTCGAATTCAGTAATAATGGTTTCCAGACAAAAGAGAACTCATATATTTACTTCGGCATGGGTGGGCGGCTCGCCAGGATCCGGGAGCGCGAGCGGTCGGCGAGATCACTATACAAGCGAAAACCTAATTATATTGTACCGTGGGGAGGGGGGCTTGGTGCGAGGGGTCTGGCTTGGTGTGGGAGGTCATACATGATGATCTACAGAGCGGATCAGCAACAAATTATTCTACAGTTGGATTGATTCATCAAAGATATACAGATTACAAGACAGAACCAGTAGAGTTATCTATCAAAGCAGGTTGAGATCCATGGTCAATTGCAGGCGACTAAAAAGTGTTGGATAATGACCCACCAGTAACTATCCGCATATCACGGAATAGGTGCATCGCAGTAATCCAAGTTCATGGGTAGGTCTCAGCGATACTTCGGGTGGTTATTTTTGGTTTGCCAGTCTCCGTACTCCAAGGGAATCATCAGACTTCCACCATTAACCCTCGTGCTTCTATTGGGATTCTAGTCTGTAAGTGTTCACGTCAACTTTGCCGAATCGGGTGGGATATTAGTTAAGTCTTGAGGTATGGGATCGTTACACGGTTAAGAATTAACCATAAGTTGAGTACTGTAAAGTTGTTATATAAAATACTAAACTAGTCAGTAGTAGGAAGCATTCTTAGCAGATTGGTAAGCAATAACATGTCCATGCCTATTAACACGCACAATTACGCTTAACATAAACTACTGATGGTACTTGATCAACGGAAGTAATAGTATACGTAACGCACTCACACTCACACTAATATTATACTTATTACATCAAACCCTGCGTGGGAGGCAAGTCCTTCATCAAAATCTACTTGGAGAATTACGCAATAACTTGGCGCTAGTGTCACCATTTTTTGAGACATGGTTATGTGCTGCAGGAAATACTGCTCAACTTCGTACACACTCAGACTTTCCAGCACTATGTCACTCACTTTGGCACTATTATAGTGGTATCACTTCTAATATATGGCTACTCCCATATTTAGGATTACTCTAACTATTGTCAACGTCTCTATATTGAGAATACCTTATATACCATTGTAGTTAACTCACTTATTGGCTAACTATCATCAGTACTGGTACATACTTATCACATCTTTAAATACTCATTACTATAAGACACATAATATACTATAATATTAGTCAAATCATTCATAACTTAGTAAATATTAACTTCTTAACGTATATGAGTGAGTATTATTAGGGAAACCATCTAAATATACGTATCCTTGAATTTAAATAAATGTGTAGCGTCAAAATGACTTGCAAGCTTCACTAGGTTTTAATTATGATATTTAAGTCTCTTATAGTGCAAATAAATTAGGTCATAACTATTACGTTCGGCATTTACCAGGTGAGTGGGAGATTGACGAGAATGCTGCAATGAATTTGCTGGTGCGCACACAGAAACCTTATACTTAAGAGTGAGTATTTTCTCACATTAGGCTACTCATTGCAGACAATATGAATCACAAAGGGCATTGCGCTCTCGTTTATATATATCTATTGGTATATTGACACTGTGAGTGACAGGTTTCACGATCGTTAAGAGTAATTCACACACGAGGGCAGTGTGGTTCACCAGAGTATGTACACTTTCTTGGAAAGCAAATAGAAAAAAGGTAGGGCATATTACGTTGTAGTTGTGCGGTACGCGCTTTGTAGCACGATTCTGTAGTGATACATATGGTGGATAATGTTGTGTGTGTCATAGTTATTTGGCTAGGTCGCTACATTAGTGGAGATGATTATTTATGATTGTATGATGTATCGTTGAGGTGTGTGATGTGTTGATGTGATATTATGTTATGATTAGTGAGTGAATGAATATTTATATATAATATATTAATATATAAATATAATATATAATTAATATTATATATTATATATTATAATTATTAAATATATATATATATATATATATATATATATATATATATAATATATATATATATATTATATAAATGATATAGTTAATATTAATATTATATATTATAATGATTATATAATATAATTATTATATATATATAATAAAATATATATATATATATTAATTAATATTATTATATATATATATATATAATAATATATAATATAATATATATTAATATAATAATATATTTTATATATATATATATATTATATATACTATATTTACCTCTACTTCACTACTGATAGGTAAAATTATTATAATTTGAACTACGTGAGCTAGTGATGGATCTTGAGTGCTTGATTTTATTACTTATGAGGTCACTTCACTGGTCACATTATTATATAATATTCATCATAATACTATATATTTATAATTATATGATATATTAAGTAATATATATATAGATATCAATATATATATTATATTAATATATATTATATAATATATATTTATATATAATATAGATATATATTTAACATATAACTATATTATATAATATATAATATATATATATATTATAAATATATTATAATATATAATATATATGATATAATTTAATGTATATTATATATATATTATTATTTATTATATTATAATTATAATATATTATTTAATATTAATTAATTTATAATAATATTATTAAATATTTCAGGTTATTATAGTACAAAAAATGCATTATCAGAGAATAGCCTGCGCACTGAGCTCACCGAGATAAAATTCTCTCTTGACTCTCATCACTAATATAATCTTCATCTTCTCTCTATATATTAATACATACATGCATTCAAACTAATGTTTCCTCAGAAAAACAATTATCGATAGAATTAGATTCTTATTTTAACATCATTTTTCCCCATTTTTAAGAGAATTTATTTCTTATTTACATCAATTTACGATACTTCGCTTATCACTTTTGTTCTTTGAAAGTTAAGGAGAGGAAATAGCGAATAAAAAGAATTCCTTACTTTTCTATTCCTTGACCTCAGAATGGAATATAGGTGATATATCTTTTAAACAGTGATTAAAAAAAAAAAATACTTTATATAAGTTAATTATTATTCTGCTTTCATAAGTTGGATAAATGCATTCTAAGCAAATGTATCTGAAATCTTACTCAATCCAAATTTGATTTTATTTCACATATAAATAATATCTATATATATCATATTATATTATATATATATATATTATATATATATTATATATATTACTATTATATTATTTATATATTATTATAATTATTAATATTTATTTTATTAATAAATTATATATTATTTATTGAGGAAGGTATATATATATATACCCGGGCGGATTGCGTTATTTATATGACTTTAATAAATTAAATAATTATATATAATTTCATCTATCATTCGGTACTACCGGCTGACGAGTTGATTAAACAGACAGGGTTTGGCCTCGGTGGTGTGAGAGTAAGGATCGAGAGTACTATTATTTAATTATTATTATGAAATGAAATCTGATAATTCAGAACTCATATTAAATATGCATAGAACTGGGATCTGATAATTCAGAACTCATATTAAATATGGTATAAGGATTATTGAGTTGAATAATTATATCACGTAGTAGTTAAGCGACCACGTGGGTGCGGGTGTGTGTGTGTGGTGATGTGGGGGTGGGTGGACTGTTGTGTGTGTGTGTGTGTGAGCAGAGGGTGTCAAGGGAGCTGACGGCAACAACAAGGCGATTTGTGTATTGTGACTCCTACAGGCGGTGTGTGTGCGATGATCACACTACCAAAGGCACGGTTCGCCGAGATGGGATAGAGAAAAGCTTACAGTGGGCGGGAACGAACACGGCAGAAAAACAGAGCATAAGACTTGCACCGTAAAACAAAATAAAGTGGTGCTCGTGAGCTTTGAGGATTCAGAAACAACATGATTGCTATAGTATGAATACACATTCAATAAGTGGCATAGTATCACTCTTATAGATACAAAGAAAATAAAAGTTATCGAAGAGAAGAATTAATAATATATAATCACTATGTGGTTACTTTAATATAAGAGATGTGATGAGAAGGGTAACGATTACGAGAACACGTCACATCATCACATCACTACGTCATCAGGGCGCTCTAACTCCTATTCTTTCGCAGGTATTTTCCAGAGAATTTAGGCGTTGCCAAATAGATTAATTTAGTGGTTGCCAAAAAATTAGGGTTGCCAAAAAAATTAAGGGTTGCCTAAAAATTACCGGGGCAAAAATGACCCATGAAGATCAAAGGGGTGGGCGAAAAAAGGTCAAGGCAAAAAAAGTCAAGGTCAGGTAAAAATTTGGCTCAAAAAAAGGTCAAAGTTCAGGTAAAAAGTCGCTGTGGTCAGGTCCAGGAATCTGCGAGGTCATGTCACAAGATCGAAATCTTAGCCTACACTAGATATGTTTAATTTTAATTTTTTAGAAATGTTTCCAATTAGAAATGACATCTTCGGGAGTGTACAAGAATTATATAAATACAAGAAATGTAATTCTGAAAAGGTAAGAATAAATAATTTTTATATTAATTATTATTTATATATTATTTAATTTAATTATTATTAATAATTAATTATATTATTAATATTAATTATTAATATTATTAATTATTATTATTATTATTATATTATATATATTTATTATTATTATTATTATTATGGTGAACTAAAGAAGTTAACCCGCATGAGAATTCTACGAAAAACTAAGAAGATATACAAGAAAATACTGATAACATATATATAGGATATCTATACGGTATGAATTTGTATGGAAAATGATAAAATAAATTATTTACTTTTTTTTAATTTTTTTTATATCAAATACTACGCTTAAAGAGTTACATATATATAAGAAAACTAATTAAACATTATTTAGAATCAGTAATGGAAATGAAAATATTTTATTTGTGAAATAAATATGTCTATTTTTTTCTAAGAATTTAAATGGTTCACGCCGGGTAAATAGCTAAAGATGCAAAGAGTGCGGGTCTTCATGATACCTCTTATACTGGGGATGCGACGGGGTGTTTGAGAACTTATTTGCCTCCCTTACCGGGAAGGGTCTCCGGAACCCCGCTCTTTGGTATTTTATGGGTGTTCCCACGGAGGGTTCTATTATCATAGCTGCCTCACCTCAATACGAGGGTTATTAGGAAAATTCGTCGCCCCTCTGTATCTCACATTATCATTTATATAATACTCAGTCGGCTACGAGCCCCCTAAATAAATATTTTATATATACTTAAAATCTTCACTATATATGATATTTAAAATTTTTTACTCTTTGTTGCAATGTTTATGAGTATATAAAATAAAAATTAATATATTTAAAATCTTTTTTTTCCTATTATTTTGTTAAGATTACCTAATTTCATTTACGCTGATTGTAATACGGGAAGGAGTTTCTTATGTAGCTCAACTTACCTTTGTCTGAGATATCATGCGGTACTTCTATTTATGATGGCTCATATATTATTATTATTTATATATTATTATTATATTATTATTATTATTAATTATTATTTTATTATTATTATTATTATTATTATTTATTATTTTATTATTATTATTATTATTATTATTATATTCTTAAATTTTGGAAAATTCATATATTTTAGAAAAGCTATATTATTATTTTGCTTACAAAAAATACTGTTCAGTATAAATCTATATAAATTCAATAATTAAGAACGACAAAATAGCAAATAATATAAGTAAGCCTACAGCTTATTCTAAGCTTATAGCTCAGTACAAATTGTAGCTTCAATAAGGTGTCAGAAAATTTACTAAAAAAAGTACCGTATAAAATTATATCATATCTGCTTCATCTCACTTATTATATGTATTTAATGACGTCACAATAAATAATGACGTATGGATTATTAAAGATTTCTACATCTATGATATTATACATATATAGTATAATATATATCATATATATAATATATATATATATATATATAATATATTAATTATATTATCATAATATATATATATATATATATATACTATATAATATTCATATATAAATATATATATACTATATATACATTATATAATAAAAATTTAAATGTCTAGAGCGTGTGTCGCACTACGAAAATGATACTAATATTTTGGAAAATATACAATGCAATTTTGGAAGAAAAAATTTAAAATTATAATGAAAAAAGTAAAAAGAATTAGATTATATATATTTTTTTTCACTTCACACTAAGCTAACAAAAATTATTAGTCAAACATATGACGTCATTTTATTATCCTTTTAAATTTTAAAGAGAAGTTTCAAATTTGTAATAACATTATTATATATAATGGAGTATACGTGATATAACAGATAATAGTTCACATACGAGATATTTTAATAGTATTTATTATTTTTATATCCAGTTAATAACCTTATTTTAAAGTGAGAAAAATTGTGAATATGAAGAAATAAATGTATGATATAATTTCAAGATAAGAAAAATTTCTTATCATTATCACAGATGTATTCGTTTACAAGTAGAATTTGCTAATTAAATTCTAAAATTACGGTTTCGCCTACCGAATTTTTGCACTACATGCGCAAACCGTCATTACATCAAATATAAATGTACTTTTTTTATTTTTATTTTATAACTAATTAGTTAATGAATGTCTTTAACTACATAATAAAAAGCATTTCTAATTTAAAACTATGTATTGTATAAGCAGTGAAGTCATCATTTTTATTCAGAATATATTATATTCTTTTTTTTTTACGTATATATTTTTAATCAAATAAATTAAGTGATAAAAATAATGATTTTCTCTCAAAAATAATTTTAGTTATTCAATTATATACTTATAACTTTCAGATGTGCACGATATCATTATGTTTACTAGACCTTAAAAACGTATAATATAATTATATATATTAATGATAGTATTAATATATATATATATATATATTATATTATTATATATTATAATTATATTATTAATATATATATAATATTATATATAATAATTAATATAAATTAATATTAATATATATATATATATATTATATATTATATATATATATATTAATATATATATATATATATTATTAATATATATATATAATATATAATATATACATAATATATTATATATTAATATATATATATTATATATATATATATATTTAGCGAGTCAATAGTTTACCTTAAGCGCCTACACACGGGAACGGGAGCTCTCTGGAATCAATAAATATTATTCAATTACCTAAGGTGCAGTAACTAAAATGTTATAAATAGATGTTCTATACCTCCAAAAGGATTTATTTTTTATTTTATAATTATATTTTTTTTTAACTACACTGTTTCTATACAGGGCGAAATTTAAATATTATATTATATCATTATATTATTGTAAAGGTATCTTAACATATATACAGGACAATTATAGTAAGGGGGTTACGAGCCGACGCGAGGGATACAGGGGGGTACTGATTTTCTAGCTACTCACATACTCACGTAGGGGAGTTGAGGCTATGTTGAGTGAACCGCTACTGTACCGTATAGAACTAGCTAGCAATAATACTAAGTCAAAAGTAGTGAGGGTGGTTCCGAGACCCTCACTACTCGGAAGTGGGGGAAATGTCTAACTACGTAGTTCCCCGGAAGGCCGAGAGACTCGCGACTGCTGCATGCGGTGCGTGTATAACCTCTTGGGGTAATTCTTTAATTAAAAAAACAAAACAAAACTATACTAGAAAGTCTATTTTAATTTTTTAACGAGTAACGTATAAAAGGTCTTAAATAGGCTTCATCCTCATATTACTCTAAATAATTATTAGCATATATATTTATTTTAAATCGCAATTTAGTTGTCTAAGGATTTTATCTACTTATAAACGTTATGTATGTTCCCAAGTTTTCAGCATCGCATTTAATGCGTTTGTATTTACCAATTTATTTTAATTTCCTTACAGTTAAATTGTAAATATTGCAAAGTTCTTGTCTATTATTATCAGCATCTGTATACTCAACATATATTCAAACCTAATCTTAATTTTAATTAGTTATCCATCAAGAGGACTTACCTGTGGATAGATAAGGTTATTATAGATTGATCCTTAATGATAATTAGATGTTAAAGAAGCTTATTGTATCTCAGTTGCACTCGTGTGGGCGGTATAGTAGCTTTCGTTCTCTAATATACACTCACTTAGGGTAATATTTTACAAGTGGTAAATTTCACACTCACCAATGGTCCAAGTATGGATTAGTTAAGGTAAAAGATAACTAATAATAGGAAGTATTGTATGGAAGTCTAACGGATATTTTATATAGGTGTAGTGGCTATCAATAAATAAAGTATATATATTATACATATGTCTAATATGCATAAATAGGTGAGTGTTATTTATAATTGAAAGGACGTGAAATATGTATGTATCTTTTTATTTAGCAATTGTACTCACTCAAAAGGTGGACTATTTATGGTGTAGTAAATGTTTAATAGCGATTTCATAAAGTAAATCATAACTTATCTAACTAGGTTAGAGATAGGTAGTCTGAGATATATTATAGGGTCCAGTATCGCAGAACCAAAGACGGAGCAGTTTCAGGTAGATCATAATATGGATTATTCTTGGTCTAGCGGTATGTACTGATAAGAGTGATAAATGTATTATTAACTTGCTGAATAACGATAAGGTGGCCACTCAATTTCGCATGAGTAACTCATTCTCGTGTCAGCGATTACATAATACTAGTAGGTTGAGCCAGTGCAGTGGGCATGATAGCAATTAAAAGATGCAGAACACACAGAAGAAGTTAGTTTTTAAGTGCTCAGACTAATTGTAGAGAAGAGATCACTAAGTCCATATGATTAATTGATTCTCAAGAACTAGGTTATCGTGAATTAAAGTTGTGCCTATATCAAAAGCCCTTATGCACATAGTAGAGATAACCTCATTATTACTTTAAATATGTTATAGTCTTGTGTGCTACGCTAATTATTTTAGAATCTATGAGATTGAGCGAAAGTAATAATACTACGATTTACATAAAAAAATTAGAAGTATAGATCTACCCACAATCTGTGTTAAGATTATCAATTTTCCTATCGCTCACTTAGAAAGCTGACACTATTATTCTAAATACATGGATGCAATTATTATATACAATTGTTGTTCTTCCATATAAGTAATGGTCTTTCTTTCACTACAAATCATATACAAATATGGAGTTAATCAGGTTATTATCGTCAGAATTATTACTAAATATTCCTTCCATAATTCAAATAGAATCCTACGTTCGACATACATGTGATTAAATTTTATGTTACATTTAATACTCTAAATTAAAATATAATTATATAACACAAAATATAAATAGAAGTTATTGAATTTGATGATAGGTTATGAAGCAGCCTATACTAGGCGAGTATTTAACTTTTGTGAGCGACAATGCAACAAAGACGGCCTCATAAAGATACTAAGCAAGATACAATTAGAGTCACAGTGCAAGAAGAAATTTAAACTTTCTCTAGGTCATCTTTATAAGTTTAAGCAGTTTCAATATTGATAATTTGCAGAGGTATGATGAAAAAAGCTCCCTCTCAAATCAGAGAATTACTTTGAGAACATAAGCATGTGGAGCATGTTAATCCACGCTGAAGAGTGTTATGGTGTGTGAGTCACCTGCTTGGCTCTTCGCTGGAGATCTATGATACCGAGTCGTCCGAGCTCACTCGAGTTTTGCTTATCACATATATTATTCGTATTTCTCATACATTAGAACCATTTCGACATTGCAACTGGTTCGAAAGTCATCAATGAATAGAGCAAACTCTAAGAATTGTTTGCCTCCATTACGATAGGGTTTCTGAGTTTGGAAAGTTCAATTTCATATGGCTTTCCTTTGGATTACACGTCACAAAGACACAGATCGCTATGCTATTATAGGGCCGTCTCCTCGCATCACTCTCTGCTTTATTGCCACCCAGTTTTCCTTCTTGGATGTTCATGGGAAAAAAGGAAGGGTTCTAGGGGAGGGAAGTTAGCTGTGCTGTGAAACTTTGGCAACTCGGCCTCAACGCTCTCTCTTATTTGTCACTTTCACTTCTGTGAGGGGGGTGAAATACATACTTTTGCAGGTCTTGCTGGGAAAAAACACAATCTGATATTTTTTATTAATGGAGAATGCGTTGGTAGGTTTCAAGAACCACTGAATGAACTCGAACGCATGTGGAGACACAATTGTTTTTCTTGGATAGAAGAATACACAGGAGTGAGGGAGACTAGCAGCTGCATAATCTTTCTCTCTTCGCTCTAAACAGCTATTCATTGATGCAGATACTCAATATTTAGTATTTCATGATGATCTTGACTGCAGGGAGACCGAGATTCTTAGTAGTCGAGAGACGAGAGAGAAAGAGATCATAGAATACAGGTTTCAGCAGTCTGCTAACTATAACGCATTCTTCTCATGGTTTTTGAAGTTCTTCCCCTTCTCTTTATTTTCTTCATGTGCTACTTCATTTGCATCATCATTTTCATCTTGGATATTTCCAAAGAGTGGTAGCTTGATCTTCAAGATGACGCCTCAGGTTTGAGACGCTTTCTCTTCTTTCGAACTTCCTTTCATATTCTTCTTTCACTGGTGTTAACTGGAAACTTCCCACTAATTTACTATTAACACCCTCAGGCATCACTGCTGTCACCTCAGCCTTTATTGTCTCATTAATAATGGCTTCAAAACAGCTTAAATGTGAGGAGTTTTCTTGATTTTGGAATGGGAGGTTCCCATTCAAATTTTCCACTCGGTACATAGGTAGATTTCTGGTTGCTCAGCAGCATTTTCAGCTTTATAAATAAATTCGACAATGGTTGTGTCCCACGTCGGTATTAAATTTTACATTCAATATAGGTTCGAGGATATATTTACATATGGCTGATTTTAACGCATATACAAATTAGGTAACTTCGACAATGGTTGTGTCCACGTTTGGATAAGTGGCTACTTTGAACATGTACTAGTAATAGTAGGGTTATAAGCTCAAAGTAGTTCATTCTTCGAGTGCTTCAAAACGGGAGAGGAGGAGTCAAGAAAAGATTAGGTGTTCCGGGCAGTTGTGTGACTACTAAAATATCTTTAGTTGTATACGAAGATATAGCACTGGAGTGTGTTTCTGGGTTACCAATTCTTCAGTTTTATCGGAGTAACTTTTATTTGGTGATTATCAATGGGATGTATGTCGAGAGTTGGTATCGGCATATATGTTATAAAGAATACCTAAGTTGTGTACACTAGTTAGTTACTACATGCTTTACAACGACTTTAGGAAGCTTTATTAGCGTCAGATAAAGACAGAGTTCTTGTATGACCGGCTGAGATAGAACTCGAGCGTCTTGGAGTATCTGTATTTTATGATTTCTTAGATGTATGCATCGTTGCTGTATCCACTTAAGTTAAACTATAAATAATGCAGAGGTATAGATATTGGTGGTATTAATCTGATTAGTCACATTCATTTCGTGATATCTCTATTTGTCATCCCGAGAACCTACGCCGCTGCTGAGGAAGATTTATTTCTGACAACTTTTGCTTTATTAATGACATATACGGTTTAAGATCCTCGCGTCCGATATAAAATTTGTCGGGCTATTTAGCAATAAATAAAGGCACGTTTGGCCGTACACAGGAACGGCAATTTTTCTCTGTAAAAGTCTGGGAGTATCTTCTTTGAAGACAGGAAACACACATCACATTAGACTAACCGTATAGGACTGCTGGAGAGGAAATTCTCACAACCAAACAATTTGTATGTCTATATGAAGGGAGTCTACATTTATTAAATCGCCAACTGCGCAGATATTGGCTCGAGAAGCAAAACTTCATCTATGAACGAGACACAGATCACAACTGGTATATACAATAAGAAGAGTGAAATTAATATACCATTAATAACTTGACGATCTTATAGGCAATTTTGAAGATGTCGCATAGCTCTCTCAAAAGTTGGTAATAATGTATGCGCTTACCATTTACGTTTCACTATGATTATTATTCTGATAACGAATTACGGGGGCGCATATTTTGTATATACCTATTATTATTTAACGATTTGTTAGCTGAGATGGGGGATATAAATACATTATTATA
The DNA here is from genome assembly GCA_015478945.1 of Trachelipus rathkii. Taxonomy (NCBI): domain Eukaryota; kingdom Metazoa; phylum Arthropoda; class Malacostraca; order Isopoda; family Trachelipodidae; genus Trachelipus; species Trachelipus rathkii. The sequence goes on along the minus strand of JABUQX010108549.1, from coordinate 21,215 downwards.
TATTAAAATGGGTAACGGACAGATTGATTGACTTATTAAGATTGGAACATGTCTTGTATTTTTTTTCTATATTATTTATCACTAATTCATAAAAGTTCCGTGTGTTATGTTCGAGCTTTATCTGCAGCTTTCCTATTATTAGTTATTCTATTCTAGCATTTTATAACTAATAACTAACTACTAATTTAACGCAAACAGGGATAGCGTGTTAGAAGTTTAACCTAGTTTATAATATATAATATTATAATCCCCTATTCAGTACTTACCTATTATATAAATAATTACTTTCACTTGTTTATCTAAGATATATGTAGGACCTTATTTATCGAGTCCTCCAGACTAACTTAAGTGTGCTGAGACTATTGTTGACTTTATTACTCTTTCTTTTAGAGTTTGAGCCTTTCCCTCTTTCTTTTGGAGTTGAAGAGCATTAAATAATATCTCATTATTCAACTGCTTTCCAATATTCTCGAGCAGTCCTCTCTATATTTCTTTGTAGTGTATATATACCTATCTCGTCTTTCTTTAATGAACTCGAGAGATCCTTTACTATTGCTTTTAGTAGATACACTTAATTTATTTAGTCACCATTACATGTTGACTAACAGGAAATTGGTAGTAATTATATATAATTATTATGACCTTTGTTAATATTGACAAATTGGAGAAACCGAAAAATGTTGGAGAGTTGAGGAGGTATTTGGGTATGATAAATTTTCAAAGGAAGTTTATAAAAAAATTGTTCAGAGGTAGCGGCACCTCTTAGTGCATTGACTGGAGGTAAGCGGGAGGATCCGATCGAGTGGACAGAGGAAAGACAAGGGCATTCGTAAAGCTAAAGGAAAAAATGAAGGAGTCAGTGGAGTTGGCTTTTCCAGATTTTTCACCATCAGGTAAGCAGTTGGAGTTGTTTGTGGATGTCAGTGGGTTCGGTATGGGAGCCGGGTTGTGTCAAGAGCAGCGAGGTGAGAGGAGAGTCATCGCTTTCAATTCTCATTCTTTCAACGCCTGTGAGAAGAAGGCCTCAACGATTGATAGAGAACTGTTTGCATTAAGGTAGGGAATAAAGAGTTTTAGACCGTTCTTGTTGGGACAAGATTTTATCTTGTATACAGATCATAGACCACTAGTATATTTACATACTATGAAATTAGTTGACAGTAAGCTAGCACGGGTTCTGGATGATTTAAGTGAGTATAGTTTTGAGGTGCGGTATTACCCAGGGAAGGAGAACATCTTTGTTGATACATGGTCTAGGTGTTATAGGAGTGAAGATCAAGACGAGGAACCAGCTGATCTATGCGCTCTTCCTAAAGGTCTATTAATAATAAAATTGGTTCCCGGTGGAGCGGACTCCTTATTTGTAAGTTTGATAGCCGTCTTGGAGGATGCTCAGGTACAAGTCACCGTACAAAATCATGAAGTTTTAAGGGAGACTTTGATGGATACACTATTAAAAGATCGGAAGTTGTATGGGATAGAAAAGAAACTCCTGTCTCTTGTGTTTCTCTGTGGTTTTGATTTTTTTATAACATTACAGACGCAGCTACCTTAACCTCGCTTTAGGACCCGTCCATGAACACGCCCTAAATTCCATCCTTCGGCGGACCGTTAACACGGATAGTTAGAGACATAGCATTGTAATTTACATCACTAACGTATTAAAGATGGGGTTGGTTAACGTTTGGGTGTAATAAAGGTTCTCTATGGCCTGAACAACACTTGATAGATCAGATTATGCACACCCATCTATTTAAAGATATTAACGAAATTAAACCGATTTTAGTAATTGGTAATGGGGTCACCTCATTACCGTACTCTTGGGCTCTTGGCTTCTATCACTTAGAACCAATGCCCCTTATAACCCATCTCTTTCGATACGGTCATCTACGTGAATTCTGAGATAAGTAGAGGGCTGCCTCCTTTTAAGTCCTAGTCCTATCGAACCAATAAAGACAACATTTCATTAGTAGTTTAGGTCAGGTGAGCAAGCTTTGCTACTAAACCGACAATAGACCGATGTGCCAGTTATAATATAAATTCTTCCCATTCGGATTAAATAACACGGCACTTAAAAATAAAGAGGCCATTCAAACTGTATCTATAGCGATCCCAATTTGAAGACTGTCTGCAATTATATTAGCTCTCTAAAAAACGTTGGGAGTTATACCTATGTCATCTCCATTTGCCGTCCCTTGTAATTCGACGAACAGAGTGTAGTATACATGATATATATAATGAATTTAGGTAGTTATAGGTATAGTAGTAGTGCCTAATATTCTGCGTATTTATGTAGGTACTATATATTACATAAAGAACATGACTAGGGTCAATGCGTAAGGTGCGAACATAGCATGCAAGACGAACAGAAATCACAATCCATAAGTCAAACAGAGTGTCCCAATATTAAATACACACCCAATGTGAGGAATTCAAGCAATTATCATTAGCAATAAATTTACGTCTTACGGCAACGATCTATGAGATAACCATTGATCATGTAATGTATAGAGTGGGCGGAGGTGCGATATTGGACAGTCGTATTCTTTTCCAATTTTCAAAGTTCCGTGTGGCAGTGATCCTAGGATCTATATCTTTCAGACTTTTCCATATCAGTATCTAGTCCTTCCTCTTGAGGTTGAAGGGCATTCCTTTCAGCTCTTTCGCTCTCCTCTTCCTCCGCCCCTATGAGTCGGGGCTGTAAGTTCCTTTCCCCAAGCCGTCCTCTTTTAAATACATGGTTCGCCTTGGCACGATAACCAACACAATTATAATTAAGAAACTTTATATAATAAGAACCAGCCCGCCCTATTGGTTTCTCGGGAACCTGCCCCTCGGAGCATTTCTCTCTTCGATCCGAGCTTCCGGACTTTCCTCTGGCTTGTGTTGTAGCCCTCACTCTTCCTTTTTTAAAGGTAGTGAACTGCGCTTGTTCAGTACGCATTTCCGTCGCCCCTCAATCCTTCTCCAAATAGTCGGTCCCTCCTTTCACCTGCGTTCTAGACCACAACCCTTCTCGTTACCTTTTGTATGTAAAAGGCATTCAGCTCTTTTTGCTGTAACTATTCATGTCGAAAGGCTGTGATCTCGATAAGGACCTTCCCTTTTACTGGCAAATTCTTATGCCATCTGGCACCAGGATTCCTCATCGGGCCCCCGGCCTCCTAATTATCTCCTAAGATTGACATCAATTCTGTTTCCGAAATTTAGAAGTGCGTCACCTCCCATCTCACACGTTAATTCAATAATCTCGGGGAGACTGAGAGCCAATATTACAGAAGGTCGAGGACGGGAGACCCCGCCGCACGAATCTGACCAACCTCCCTCCTGATCAGGTGAAAGACAAAAAGAAAAGACCAGATGTCCGCAGACACCGGTTGAGTATTGAGGCATCCGAGTCGCAAGGGTTCACCACCACACATATATTACTCTCAGTGAATCGAAAGATATGTAACTTAAAAGGAACTCCCGAATGTCAAGTTACTATTCATCTTTCCTTCCGGACAACGCGTCACCTCCCCAAGCAACGGGGTCGAGATTCTGTATTTATCATAGCTTTAGGAGGCTGAATCTGGAGGACACCGCCCATTTGTCCCGTCAGGACCGAACTGAAAACATAGATTGATGATTAATGGAAGCGCGCGGGATCTCAGAGCTACTATAAATACCATTTTTCTGTTTTGTGATACTACATTCGGGGTGTCAGAGATTAAAACTTTTAATATGTCCAAAAGATCATACCTTCCTATGATAAACATATTATGCATAATAAATAAGAATATACTTAGAAGACTCGGGAAACTATCTAGGATCATAAGCGTCGGTGTCAGATCGAGAAATAATCAAAAGGTTTCTGGAACGGCCACTGTGCCAGGCTTACAAACGTGACTAGACTGTTCCAGCTCACAATCACCTATACGAAAATATATACTTATATATAACCATTAAAAAAATAGACTAATAAGAACGCCAGGTAACCGGACCTCAGTTCTTTAAATTGACCCTACATATCCTAGAGCAATATACTAAAAGAATGTCCCAGTTTCTTTTTGCTCAATCAATAAAAATACATAGCAATCTGAGAATTGAAAATAGTCAGCTTACATAAAGAATACGCCAGAAGAAAGCCCCTTATAACAAGGTGACACCACTCTGCCCATTTTGGTCTATTTTTCAGACGTTTAGGGTTTCTCCCGGATAGTGCCACACCTATGTAACAAAAATTAATAATTCCACAGAGGAGCGGCTAAGTTGCCCCCTCACGCAATGTGCCAGACGTCACGCATCAGCAATAAGACTAGTATAATACGATATAAAAAAATAATAATAATCTAAGTAAACTCACTTATCGGAAAGAATTAGCATGTCATTCAGGATCGCACTAATCTCTCTAAGATCCTTGTTCCTAATTCAATAACCAAACCTAATAAGTCTTAAAGATTGAATTATCTACCTACAATAACTTACATATCCTTATTATTGAGACTTTACAAACAAGCATTTAAATTAAATATTTAATAAATTTAAGAAGACCACATCTACTATATATCCTAGTTCTTCCAATAAGATTAATTGTCAGCCCTTGTCAACACCAATGCAATCAAAATCTCAGATTGGTGTAGTTTGAGTGGTATCAAAATACAAGTAACACCATAGTTTTAAACAAGCGAAAACAGACACGTTCGAGACAATAAATTCCGTAACACCTTAAATACCCAATCAATCTAGCGAGAAATTGAAGCTGGTTATTTTATCACTAGATAAATTATAGTAACTGTTTTTTCTCCCCACACATTAAATAAATAATACGAGTTTGCGGTAATCATCAAACCAAAAATAAGGATCGCATTTCAATAAGTGAGAAGGCCGCCATTCGTCCCTCCCGGCATTATGCCCCCGCTCCCTCCAAGGGCGAAAAGGCTGTCCCAGTCAACCCCCTGCTAACAAACGTTTAGGACTCTATTAACCCCCCTTGACACATTTCATATAGAGAAATCAATTTCCCTTAATTAATTGAATTCATGTATATATCTTAATGCTACTCCATAAAGTAAGTAGTATATTTTAATACTACATTTAACCACAAATTGAACTTCACCACAAAATAAATGATATATACTCATATATATATATACCTATATCTATACACTATTTACCCTATAGATACATTATGATATTCATACTACCTAAGTTACATAACCTAACCATAATGAAATTTACATCACTCACTATATAAATAAGACATAAAATTCCTAGTAAGCCGTACAGTGTATACGGTTATATAAACTTCAATATATATTAATTCATTTAGAATCTTGAAGTTCATTCAACTAATATAATTATATTATAACTATATAATACAATCAGTAGTGATCATAAATAATAATATTTATATCTGGGTACTTATGACCTGCGTGACATTCCATTATCATTAGAGCTACCGTAAATCGATACGTGATATCCCTTATACCTTATATAGACGATTATTCATTAATATATTCATTATAGATAACTAAAAACGGATTAATATTATGGAATTAATTGCTAACATCAGGGGTAGCTAATCTATAGCTATACATAACGTTCTTATATAATAATGTATAATATAAAGGCTATATATATAGAAATGGACGCGATATACTTGTTTATATATAATTTATAAATATTCATACATATATATTAATATTCTTATATATATATTATTTATATATACTATCCTACCTATATACTTGATATATTGTATTACTTTGATGATAGTTGTAATATTAGGGATACTAGTTATACTTACTAGTGATCATCTAGTAGGTCAACATCTGGCTTCATACACTATATTCTGTATATAATATATAAAAAAGACTACTACTATATACTATTATACATATTATAATTACATTAATATAATTATTTTATAATTACATAATATAAATATATAATATTATATAATATATATACGCTGATATAATCTCTTATATACTTATATAATTATTTAAATGAGTTAAAGTATATATACTAATATATACCTATTAGTGAGATATAATAGCTATACATATATATATATTATATTTTTTTATAAACTTTAATATTAGATATATTAATATTATAAATTGATACCTGGGAAATAAATATTCATATATAGAGCTCTATAGGGTAGGTAATACCCCAATATTGTACCGAGTCTCCAAACTTTAGCTTAAAACGATTATATTATAATATAATATAACATATATTATGGTATTGATACTTGGTAAGACAATATTTAAAATAACGGTCACTCAATGTTAGAGCTTTTTACATTAAGCCCTATCTAGACTATATTAATTATCTAAATATATATATAATAATACTGGAGGATATATATATAACCTAAAAACAATACGGTATTATTTTCCTCCCAACAGTATGATCGGGGGATATATTAACCATAGAATGATGCGAACTATGTTGCCTATATCTCCACACGGAGGCCATAGCCGACACTTCATGCAAACAAACCTTATTTTAAATAGTTTCATGAAAAAAATTTGGTTAAGGATGTCTCATTAAAAAACTGCTTTGAAGAGCTAAATGAATTATCATATATACGCCTTATAGTCGCAACGCATTTGGTTTTTCGTTTATCTTATTTTTTGTGGAATTCTCCCACTTCGTGAGATCCTCCTTATTTATCTGTAAATAACTTTATCCTTACACAACCCAACCACCGAGCTATACATTCCTCTTCTAACTCGTCGGGACAGTCCTTTCGAACGATATTGCAAAGGCACCCAAATAACCTATTTAATGTCCTTTTCCTTGGAGAGGTCCTATTACTCCCTTCAACTCCAATGGTATACATGTCTTTTCACTCATATTATCTCCCTTTTTAATAAATTACATAGGTAAACTCTTCCTTTCATTACTGACTTCACTACGATTCTTAGTTCTTTTTAATAGTCTATTTTCGATGCTCGTACAAATAAATAAACGAGTTTAGTGAGGTCTAACAATGCTCCAAAATTTCCATATCTTTAAACTTTATGCTCCTGATCAGAGTGGGTCTTTCCACCTTGGAAATACAACCTGTCTGCATCTCCTTGATTTTTACAACTCTTACTGCTCTTCCTTCACCGTACTCTTAATTATCTCACTTACCTTCATTAATTTGGACCTAGGTGATCAGTTTCTTTAGAAACCGAAAAAGGGCTTAGTGCACACAACTTCTTCTAATACACTGTTCTCTCACGGCACTTATCATTTTTCAGTATTAGCTTTCCCAACTACCCCCTAAACATATATCTACGTTTGGATCACTACCTATTAAAATTCGAGTTCTCGTTCCGGTGCTTCCGACCCGTGTGGACATCAAGTCACTACTCAGCAGACGACAAGGATCCCATGCACGGCACTATCCATACCTTCCTAGTTTATCCTCAATTTCCACGAAACTACTGTCCAGATCCAACTTAAATATTCATATTCCTTTCAACTTTGTACCAGCCCCTGCGTTTTTTGAGCTTTACCTTACATCCTTCTCTCCTATTACCACTACCTAGCTACCACGTCATACTAGGTTTTTTTTTAAACTTTTTTTTTTCCGACATCACAAAGCGAATCGGCTTGCGCTTCAACCCCGCATAATAAATATAACGCATATAATCAGTTAAGACAACGGGTCATCCAGCCAATTGAGTATACTAGGAGTACCTTATTGTTCTCTTAGATACCAAGTTATGTGGTACCCCCTACGACGCATCCGCTACCTTCAAGCGCTTCATAACCACGATATCGAGAAATTTAAATTAATACTTCCACGACATACACCCTCCATTTACGAATGGACAGGGATCTCCATTCAACACCATAAATCTTTGGTAGATTAAAAATCTATTAGACCATGACTCCGGTGGCAAAAAAAATCACCACCACCATAACTTAGCCAATATCAATAAACACTCAACAGAAGGAAACAAAGATACCCAACGACATACATGCCTTAAGAAAACAAGACGACGGCGAGCAAATGCATCCTCACAAGTCTGTCAATGTACTCGCTCCAAATTCATAGCCATAGCTACATGGCACCTTACAAAATCGTCAATTCGACTCTCACTGGAACCCCAGCAATCCCAACCAATAATAATCTACCAACAAATACAAAAACAATGATGACAAAATGAAATCGAAATAAGACAGGAAGATAGATATAACACAAACAAGAAAATAATTCACAAAGGCGAGATGAACACCAAATGAATTTTATGAACACGCTCGCCTCGAGACCACACCAACAAGATCACACCCCACTTCACCCGCCCCACTTGTGCACGACTGACACATCCATAAGAATGATACCCCATGCACATCAACGCTGTAGTTGTAATGAGCAGAATGATGCAGAAATGAAATCGAAAGTAAGGAGGAAGATAGATATCAACCGCGCGTATGACCCTGGATCCTAAAAACATACTATTATACTAAGGCACCCTGTGCCTAGTAACAACCAGATGGCGAGCTTAAAAAATCAAAGAGACAAGAAAAACAAAACCGGATTGGCGTGGGTTCCCGCCTCCTCTGACGAATGTTGCCCCTGAGGTCAACTCATAATAAATTCTATAGTAATCACACATAAGAATAACTACTTAAGCAAGGCCGCCCTGATGGCGAGCCCGTATCTATCTCGCTCCGCACCAGCTCCAGACCAATAAGTACATTTACAATGCATGAAATGAAGTAATATTTAACGACGCCGCCGCATCTGGCAGTTCCCCCCTCCTCTCGTTAGATAATCGTCCCAGTCAAGCTCATCGAATTACCAACTAACGAATAATACCTTTGAGCAGAGATAGCCCGCGATCAGTGAAGAATTCACCACGAATAACAATTCTCGCGCTGATGTTGTCCAGTCTTTTTTTAGTAGTATCCATTTCTCCAGTCAGACCATAAAAAAGTGATTTGAGATAATACATAGAAGGTCTCGGTCCATTGTCAAACAGCTGTACTCTCTCTCCGCCTCTGGAGAACCACAGTCCTGCTACGAGGTGCCCCCCTAGGTCTAAATGATTTCAAAGTCAATTAAAGTCCGCAAACTAGTATATTACTTCAAGGATTCGCATGCCTGTATCCTGACCATATAGTTGTGAAAACTTTTAACCATTGACGGGAGTTCTACTTTTTTTTTTTGCTATAATGGTTGTCAGGTGGCAGCACTTTATTCAAGGTCAACATCTTGTAACTATGATCTTTATTTGAGAAAGCAAGTTGTAAATTGCTAAAAGGGTGTTTATCGGTTATGAAATATTCCATTGAAAATATATACTCGGCTGTCAGCAGGTGTCTTAACATATCCTAATCTATTATTAAACCTCCCCAATTATACAATCACAATAAAACAATTATATAATCTTTACGTCCTGCATGTTATTCCCCCCAGTCTGTTATATAGATACACTCCAATAGGCCTGTAAGGATCTCATTTAACCTCTCTACTCCCTTCGTCCATGAGAAGGTCGATACCGCTGCTCGGCGACGACTTGCACGTCGCGATTGTCCTCCGCATTTGCGACATTCCTGGCTTCCTGGAGTACTCGCGCATCACATCATCCTAACGCAACCTGCGATACACCTCCGCAATTCTCCGAAACAACCCAGCACTACTCAGCGCACTCCAGACAGACTCATGTTAATGAATTACCGGTGGCAGGTGCTACCCGAAATGTCAACTAGTATTGGCTCTCGGAAAAGTTGAATAACAAAAGATTTATAATGCTTGGACAAAACTTCACGTGTTACAGTAATCACAGTTATTCAGTGGATAGGTTTCGTCTGATTGTTTAATTTTTTGCATTTCTTATGAAAGGTGCTCTAATATTTGAAGAGAATCGGTGTGTGGCGCCTTAAATATACAAAAAAGAATATCAAAGTGAATTAATATAAAATTTTAAAATGCGTCCGTATATAGCTTTCATCTACTGACCGACATTATAATATATACTTATACAAAAAATTAGCCATAAAAAATCAATGCAACATACCATACAACAAAACGGTGGATGACCTTGCGTCGATCTAATTAAATCCATCTATTATTAACACAGAACAACTTCAAGCGGGACAAGTCTGCTTCAGCTAGGACCCCCAAGACAGTTTCACCACATCCCAGCCAAGTCCTGTGAAACTTACTAAGGCGTAAATTTAGCTTGATTTTTTTATTGTAGATTTCTTCTTGCCTCATACCCTGGATCTTTATGACATAATATATCCTATCTCCATACCGTGGACACTACAAATAATCAACATCGAAACCCTACAACGAAAATACAGCAGATTTATGCATGCCACCGTCATGGAATTATCGCTCCGAAAAAGCACCCAACATTAGCAGTCGTTGAGTCAAGCAACTCAAACTGTTGCACCTATTTATATCTACATACTCGCCCATTCCCGTCTTGCTTTATAATCAAATAGTAGCTTAATGAATGACAGATATCACTGTATCCCACAAAGTTAGGTTTATAAATAATTTTGCTATACTAGTAGAGAATTACTGATCACCATCACCTTGCAATAAACAAGGCAGGAGGGAAGACGTCCTCCACTCACATTATATTATATATATATAACTAATTAATATTAACATAAACTGTATACTGTAAAAATATATAAATCGTTACATGATGACATACATCCTATTCGAATATATACATAATAAACCATTCGGAAATTCTTTACAGCTGAAGCTTACAAAAAAAAAGCGAAAGGAAAATATCACGCTTTTTACTCGTTCAGCCCTATAGAATATTAGAAAATATCCTATACCTCTCTCGCTCTAAATGTAATTTATGATCCATAAACAAAAAAATTGTGTTAAAATCACGATTTGAGTGACATGTCTGGCCAGCCTTTTCTAGATCTTGCAAAAAAATAAACGAAAACATATACAAATTAACGTTTTGATATAAGACAGATTTTAAGGGAGAAATAATTTGTATTTCTTTTTTCTTGTCTAACCCGCACTAATTTTTTGTCGGGCATCTAGTCGTCATTCAATACTGTTGTGCTTACATGGGAGTTATAAATTAAAAGTCTTATAAGTCTTAACTATTTTTTATCTTCATGGTTTCTCTACAATCTATATATAATTAGTTAAATGAGTCAGAACTATAAAACCTGCATAAACGGAAATGTTTAAAATAGGACTTTTTACCATTGATATATAAATAAGAAGTTCTTCTACTATTAATTAAAATGTATTATTATAATTATTAATTACATTATTATGATTGTATAATAATTTTAAATTATTCCCTTGATCTTATTTTAATCATAAATATGTTTATATCTTATTATTTATAGTATTGTATGATTATTTTATTTATTATTATTAGTAGTTAATATACATCTATTACACCTTATGGCATTAGTATTACTTATTTGATTATTACATTGCAAAATCTTATTTATTACTGTATATATATTTACTTAGTGATACCCTAGACACAATATAATGTATACTGAAGCCTGTATCTGCAGTCGTAATTACGCGTGTACACCTAAGATCATGTTAATTTCGTGAGCATAAAGAGATAGCGATAACGGGCCCTCTAGTTATTGAATTCACGACTCAAGGACAAAAGATTTAAAATATATTTAAATAATTAATTGTAAAAGGTTGTATAAATCTGCCTATAGTCCAAAGTTACAGGTATCCTCAAGATTGTTTGCTGGTGGCCAGACGTTTTTTCTTTTTACGTTGTGATTTCTCAAATGTGTTGCAATATATTCAAATGGGAAAGTTCATAACTTGACACTTATCCTTTTAAGGAAGGTATGGTATTCTAGTAGTTAAGTCAGTAGGATAACAAGCTTTGATCATCTCTGCTCTGCATCTCTCTCTCTCTCTCTTCTCTCTCTCTCTCTCCTCTCTCTGCTCTCTTTCTTCTCTCTCTCTTCTCTCGCTCTCTCTCTTCCTCTCCTCGTCGTCGTTATTTCTGGCTCTCCTGTTGGTTTGTTATATTGTGCCTCTTCATCCTTACTTTTTTGTGTTTTCTGGTTCACGGTCCCTTTCCCCTGTTAAAAACTTGTTGTTCCGAGCGCCTAGTCCCTATCTCCTTGAAACACTCACTCTCTCACCTCCACTCATGATTCTTCTTGTATAGGCATAAGCCCTCGGTCTAGCAAAACCCCTAGAATAGCTGTTTTTTGCCCCTACCGACAGCCGACTGTGAAATGGACATTTATGAAAGAATCCGACAGCAAGCCCGGACCATGCAGATCTCTCTTGCGATACTTATAGCGCCCTAACATATTGCCTTGTGCCCTCACCCGATAATGATAGGTCATATTTCTCTTACAAATATTTTTGTATGGCTTCTCTCATTTTAGACATTTACTAGTAGCTTCCGTCTCTTACTTATATTTTAGAAAATAGTCTTACGTTTATCTCGATGGGTCCTTATGACAGGTTGATCTCGTTCTTTTGATTCCTATACTTATAGGACTTGTCTGGTTGTCAGACAGTTTCCTCCCGACCTTTAAAAATCTGCTTTATGTTGACCTCCTATCCATTGTCAGGGGAGATTACGTGGTTTCACTTGAACGACCGTAAAGTCACTTCGTGAATTTTGTTGATTCCTACATTTGAGCCACCTAGTGCGCGCCCTCCCTGTCACTTCCAGTCCTCCGTGGTCCTGAGTGCCTCCTCGGCTGGACCAAGATGAATCATAGGGATCGGGTGGGCTACGCCTTACTAGCCATATAATATACTCCCACTATTCCTACTACTAACCCAGCTATATATCCGAAGCGCATGACGCGCTCAAGACATTAACCCCTCTTAGATTATCTTTTACGCCCCTACAGCCATCGCTAACTACTAATAACTATCACACGTACGCTTCGCCTACGCTTAAAATAATTTATACTCAAATTTATCTCATTAAACTAATATAATTACTCAGCGCCCACTACTAATATACAAATATGTAACTTATAGATTTATGTAGAATAACTATATATACTATATATTATATACAGGTCAAGCTTTTTCGATTGTCTCGTTCATATGTATCTTAAAAACTATTAATGCACCAGTAAAACGGAATGACATTGCCCCATCTTCCTCAACCTTGCCCTGAAAAAAAAAAAAAAAAAAAAAAAAAAAAAAAAAAAAAAAATCTCAAAAACCTACGAAATGCTACAGCGAGAAAGAAACTACATTTTGTCGGCAATCCTCGGAAAATTTCACATAAGAGATGAATTGTAAAAATAATAATAATCAATAAAAAAATTTTGTCTTAATGTATGCAGTAATATGATTAGAGGTCACTTATTTAGAGAGCCTTTTATGTCGTTTCTTCGATAAAACTAAATAGACTTTCTCTATTCAAATTTTGCGTTTTTATTTTTCTTTACTTAACAGAATAAAGATTTATCGCTAAAACGCAAAGGTGGCAGGAGTCGGGTCTCTCCGCCTTCCGGGGAACTAGGGTAGGACTAATTCTCTCCTCCGGGGAGGGTCTCCGGAACCCCCGCCGCTTTCTTTGGTTATACGACGAATTGTCTGCGGGGTTTCCTCCCCCCTCCCCTACGGGTTATGGTAAAACGTCCCCCCCTATTGTTCCCGATTCCGGGCCTTCGAGCACCCATAGCTGGCCGTATAAAGCAAAATTTTAATAAAAGTCTACTGTATTTTATCGACCGATACCAATAAAAGGTTCTCTATAATAGGCCTCTCTATTCATACTTAACTATAATTATTTTTTAAACAGAATGAATTTTTTTATATTATTATATTTTACAATTTTTCTTATGCGAAATTTTACGAGGATTCCAAAAAATGCTATTCCCGATTCGCTGTAGCTTTCGTTAGTTTTCTGACGAGTGAAACTATATTTTTTTTTTTTTTTTTTTTTTTTCATTTGCGCAGGGGCAAGCACTTTGGCCAGCATTCCCAGCGTGTATTCCGTTTTTACTGTAGCATTATAGATTTAAACGGGATTACTTATATTTGTACCGGGACAATTCCGAAATGCGGCCATTTATATTATATATAGTATATATATATTTATATACTTATATCTATATTAATAATATATTTAATACATATATTATATATTAATTAATAGTTATAATAGTATTATATATTACACTATATTATTATTTAATATATACCGTAATACTATATAATAAATAATTATATATGCTATTATATTATATATAAATAGATAAATATAAATTCATGCAGCATCTAAATCATTTATATATAATATATAATATGACTCTTATATAGGGCCACCGCAACAAAAATTATAATCCAGTTATCTCCAAAAAAACTACAATTAGCTTTACATAGGATAACGGAAATACATTTGTTGACAACTCCCTCTTTACGAGTATACATTTCTTACGTGCGGAAAATGTATTCGTAAAAAAAATAAATAAATAATAAAAAAAATAGTAAAAAAAAAAAATAAAAAAACCCATCTCAAGCCAACAAAACTACAATGCTACATGGAACAAGAATACACATTTTTCGGTAAATCCCTTATAAAAATTTTTAGTTAGCCGAAAATGTAAGAAAGATTCAAAAAATCAAATTATCTATTCGTTTTTTTTTTGGGGGGGACCTCGAGCCGTGCGGGGTCAATTCAGATTATACTATATCATATACTATATTATAATATATATATATATATATATAATATATAAGTATACTATATACTATATATACTATATATACATATTATTATAACTCATAAGATTATGACACCTGGACTAACTCTACATCACTTCGTTAGTTATCTCGTGTAAAAGAGCGTGTATTATCCACGGCCAATATGTAGGGGCTCGGTCATCGCAGACCCCGACGCGAATACCACACGGCGGGGGGACACGTTTTCACTCTAACCGATTAGTGGGAGGCGGAGAACCCGGACATCAAAATAACCCAAAGAGCGGGTTCCGGGAGACCCTCCCCGGGAGGGGGGGAATTAGTCCTACGCCCGTACGCTCCCGGTCCAAGGCGCGAGGACCCCCGAACTCCTGCATCGGTGCGTATACCCTTGGGGATAGTATTCCCTTAGTTAAAAAACAACAAACCAAAATTTAATAGAAAGTCTAATTTATTTTAACGAGTAACGTTATAAAGGCTCATAATAGGCTTTTCTATACTTCATTATTACTTAATTATTAACCAATTAATATTTAATTTAAGTTTATATTTTTTTTACCTTTCTCTCAACTAAAAAATTTTACCAGGACCTTCAAAAAATTTTTTCCTTTTCCCTTGTGCTTTTTAGTTTTTGAAGATAATGATTTTTTTTGGCCTTTTTACAATAATAAGCACAAAAATTAAACCAGCATTCCAGCCAATTGTATTCTTCCGGGTACGCCTGTTGTGAGTTTTGGGAGATATGTCATTCGTGTGGCCTCTTCTAGAGGATCTGGACCAATTTCCTATAATAGTATATACTATATAGTATATAATATATATATATACTTATATATATATATATCACTATATTATTATATATATATAGTCTATACTATATTACTATATTTATTATACTCTATGATAAGTAATTACTAATCATTTATTAACTATATTCTATATATATATATACTATACTACTATACTTACATATACTATTAGTATTACATATCTCATCATATACCTTTACTTGTTTACTGAAAAACAACTATCAGCTAGATAATACATTGAAAAAAGATGATCGAGGAACTTACACAGAGCGATATATGTAGAAAAGTTCAAAAAAGGAAAAAAATATAGGCAAGTTAAAAATGTCACTTTTTGTTCCACCTTACCTTTATTAAGCTACGTACTGTGACCTCTCCGCATCGGTATATACACGTAAGTAAAAGTATCTTGCGGTATACGAGTATTTTGGGACACACAAGATCTTTTGAGACCCATCAGTTCCCCATCGTATTTTCTAGGAATAACTTGCTTCGACACGAAAAAATTATTTTATATATATACTATATATCATATCATATATTATATACTAATATACTATATATATATATGTATTCATTCATTATATATATAATATATCTATTAATAAATTTATATATATATAATATATAATATATATATATAGCTATTCATTACTATTATACTATATTACCAATGAGCGGCTATTCCCACAGTTCAGGCTGCGTACAGCGTTAAATACTAGAAATGACCTATACTGTAGTATATTTACTATATATGAGAGAGAGGAAACAACAAGAACGGGAGAGGTATGAGAGTAGGAAGACCGACGGAAGAGAGTAGACGAGGATGACGAGGGAGAGATGAGAGAACGAGACGGACGGAATGATGACTAGAGAGAACTGAGAGACGAGAGAGAGAGGCAGAGAGAAGGGACTAGAGAGAGATGATCAAATAATGTAAGAAAATAACACAAATTACTCGTTTAGTAGTTGTGGCCTTAGTTCTGAAATCTTTGAGGGGGGGCTCGCCAAGTTCCGCAAGTGCCTATGAACGAGCTCGCCCACTGATTAAACATATTTACTTAGTTGAGTGAATTTATATCTGAATCAAATGTATGTAGTCTTTATTTACCTTTTTAACTCTATATTCTCTGAATTATGTTTTTAATTCTTTAATCTGATTTAGACTGCGAGCTATGCTCAACTTCGTTGAAGTCTCCTCTATTGATAAACAACGCTTAGTAAACTAATTGCTAAAAAAAAATACATCACATATATTGTTTACTTATGAATATTTGCATTAGAACTGACTAGACACACTGGTATTTTGAAATGGTTACTACATAGTCTGCGTAATTTACTTTGGATGTGTTTGTCACATTCACATTAATTTGGCCTTTGCCTGTTTAAGACGTTTACGATGTCCTTGAATATATATGTTTGGTCTTCATATCTGAACCTAGTTAGTTTTAAACATTTACACCACCTTTTTACACTTAGTTTGGACCTTGGCATAATTTTTGAAGGGCAAAGATCCAATTTTGGGGCCTATGTAGGGTCAGCCCACCTAAAAAGGGAACATAAAATTCGGAATTTTCAGCCGAATTTGACTATACTAACAAAATGTAGTGTTCTTTTTGCCGCTGGGAAGAAGGTAGGCGGAGTCTGTTTTTCCTGTGTCTGTAGTCTTTTTTTTTCAGAATTTCAATTTTTCAAAACCCATTGTTTTTGACATTCTTCGTGATACTACCAAAATTATTTTTCCGAATGACTTCAACCTTAAATATGCATAGATAGGTTCCATTACCTAAAATAGTTACATGTTGTACTTTTTGGATTTTTTGAGTTTTCTGCTCAGCGTTGTTCCAATTTCCAAAACCCACTTTGTTTTTTTATTTTGAATGAAAAATTGCGAAAATTTTTCTGTTCGGCGAAGTGGAATGAAATTTCAGGGCATATGTATTTGGGCAAGATGCATCTTTTACTTAGCATAATTTTTTTCTCGTCATTCATATCAACTAACAGTAAATTATTGGTGGTTCGGTAATCTGTCCGCTTCTGTCGTCTGTCATGACTCATAACGAATCATAACTAATTTCATTCGTGTCTCTCGTGTGTTCAACGCTATTGCCCTCGTTGTAGGAGATAGATAGGATTTCATTAAAAGATTATAGAGTTGGAATGTGCGTGGCTTTTGAGGAGATATGTTCTGTAGATTATCCATCCTGGCACAAAGATTCTGTTTGAGATGACCGTCCCATATTGACGACGATATCATGATTGCGATGGCCAGTCTACTCGTCCCTTGAGCTACTTAGGTATGTGGATTTTCTGACTGCGACGACGTTAATACTCGACTGCTCAAATAAGGAAAAATATACAGGGGCGCGACCAGTAAAGCTCGGTTCTTCTTATATCAGACTTCTTGCTCCATCTGTTGTGGATTATATTAGCTCTCATATAAACGTTCTTATTTTACTTTCGGTGTCTATTGCTCGGACCCTTACCTCCACTGCCATGGCGTAGCCAGTGGAGGGGTCTGAAGGGGCGTGACAGCCTCCACTCCGAAATTATCGACTTAGCTCAATTTTTTCTACAGCTCCAGAAATAACTAAACCTATCATAATAAATAAAAATTATAACTATATATTATACTATATATATTATCATTATATAATATCGATTTTATATATTTATATTATATATATAATATTAATATATAATATTATATAATATACTATATAAAACATAATATATAATACTATATATATAATATTATATATAATATATATTATAATTATATATATAATTTATTATATTAATACGTATATATATAAAATATATACTATATAATATAATATTATATTTCTATTATACTTATAATTTGACCTCATATACTATATATATATATATACTTAATAATATTATAATTAATTTATTTCATAATATACATTTATAGTAAATATATTATATATATATATATATACTATACTATTATAGTAATATATATATCATATATATATATATATATTATTATTATTGAAATATTATAACTTAATTCAGGAAAAATCTCGAAACCAATAGTGAACAACTCTCAAATATTATTATAGATATAAGCAAGTAAAAATATAAGATAAATATTTATACTATATATATACTATATACTATACTATTATTATACCTCAATTAAATTTTGAGACATCTAAATATACGTTTGTTATATAGTATAATACATTATGTCACCGGATCAAGTACATAAGTCTATGATTAGTGGGCATCAAAGTGTGAAGACCTTACTATGGAGATTTAAATTATCATACTCAGTCTGATAAATGGAACTGATATATTTTAGAATGAGAGTGCCTTTCTTATTATTCTACTGCCAAATAGTGAATGGTGTACACAGGTTATGAAGATGTCATGACATACTTTACTTCGTATTATCCATAAATTCACATGCTTATACGTAATACGCGACTGACATACAGTTTAATGTTCATATCATATACGAATCACTCTATTGTCAGTCAGAGTAATGACCTTATCAAAATCATCCTCCTACACAGCCCTACCCGAGTGAATCATTCATCATAAAGGCATGTAATAGACAACCAGCCTATCGTTATGAAGAAGTTAGCTAAATCATAATATAATTATTCAGGTATTATACCTTCATAATGAACAAGATATAATTTTCAGTCACAACAGTAACATATTTCAAACTTTTGTGATAATATGGTACTGCTAATTATAGGTGGTGATTGGTAACGTGATACTCTCTATTTACTTATAAGATAAGAATTAATTTTTTTAATTCATATTATGTTCATGGTTATTATGCATATATATCAGTGAGAAAGCTAATTGGCAAATGATAATTTTTGAAGAGGACTCGGGATAATATCATTGTTATAAAACTCTCAGAAATTTAATAAGAGGCCTCAAGTAGGTATGCATGTGAGAGCCTCTACCCTAATGAGTGAAGGCCAATCCGCAGAGTATGCCATAACTCACTGCTTTAATTCGGTAACTGGATATATCTCCTTATCAATTGATTCTTATATATAACATGTGTAGTACATTGTTTAAACTCTATAGTCTCTCAGACTCTTACATATACAATGCAGGCTAAATTCTCGAAACGTCTACTCTCTATATGGATACAATCTCCATCTCTTAAATTACTCAGCCTAATATTTTTTATCGCTCTGAATCTCTCTTGAGACCTCACAAGCGCACAAATACTATCCTGGTTAGATAAAAAATAATCTAGTTCTACTCCATAGTTAAACCTGAATACCCTCAACAGAGGATCAAAATGAGTTTGACCTAGAACTCATGAGTGGTGGTAGAACGAAGTCATGAAGTCCCGGTTTTTTTTATTTTAAGAGACTCTTGTAGCCAATACTAGTTCATCTAGGAAAAATAAACAAGATCATGGCATCTGACTGATGAATTAATCCAGACTCTATACTTACGTTTGTGTTAACTCTTCCAAATTACCTACAGTATAATACACATATAGGACATATTATTAAACAATCAACATTTATTAACGCTTTTAAGTAAAATTTTTCTATGGTACTCTACCAACTCACACCTTCCGTCAAAAATTCTAAGGAGTGTCCATCTTGCGACATTGTCAAGTGCAGATAAACTTGTGAAAGACATTATCACTTCATCGAAAAGTTTAGATAAAAAATGCAGACCCAGGTTTAAAACCATATTACGCAAGCTAACAACGTATGTGACAGACTTACAGGTATTGAAATACAATTCCAAGAACCTACCGACCCACGTTCTCCAGAAACTACCGGCTCAATGTATATAGTGCCATCAGCATCGAAAGGAATTCCACGCGACTGAAACAATACATATATTACGCACTCTAACAGTTTTTTATATCCGTTTATTGAGATCTGACCTTCTTCGTTCTTCTATTGATAAATCTGAAAGAAACACTGAAAACCACTATCATTTCACTTCAGTATATTTTCCAGAAAAGTGAAATGTACCTTATAAGCGTATGAAAAACGTCATCCTCTTTTATAAAGACACCTTCCAGACCCTCAAAGAGGATACACTAAAAGGAGAGTGGTGTATCTGGCAGCGCAAATGGCTGCTAGAATGAAAAACCAAAAACTGCCATCGGTGTTTTGGCTAAGAGTTGACAGAGGTAAGTTCCTCAACATTGACTTACTTCTTCCATGATGATCTTGCAGTATTGCCATGTATCCGACCCAACAGTAGAAAAGAAACTTTTCGACATTTAGGCGTCTGAAAAACGTATTACGGCAATAGTGTTGAAGAGGACACTCAATTACAGTCTATGGCTTTCTTGACTCATACATTCTTCAAGATCTTTAGACTGAAGCTCCTTAGCAATGGAAAATATTTAGAATCACCCTCAGTCAAAAATAAAGCAAGGAAACTGAATTTGACCTTATAAAACGATGGTTATAGTTACTTTATATGAGCTATATAATATATATATTAATATATTATAATATATACTATATATATATATAAGTAATTTTATATAATTAAATATATAACTATATATTATTAATTATATCTTTAATATAATACTTATTATTAAATATTATTATTGTATATATATAGGTACTATATATATACGTGGTAGTATAATATTATAGGTGTAATATATACGTATTCTAGAATTTGATATATAGCCTATATTATATTATTATTTTTTTCCTTCTTACCCAGAAGGATTCTCTCATACCATGTTCAGCCCGCGCATACCCCAGACTGTCAGCATC